>JAKCPB010001607.1:0-57939 GCA_021442155.1 Cymbidium sinense | reverse complement strand
TAAAACTACATTAAAAACTATAATGATTAACTAAAAACTAATAACTATTAAACTAAACTAAACTAATAAAACTAACTAACTAATAAACAAACTAACTATATCAAATAAAATAATAAACTAAAGCTAAATAAACTAAAAACTATCAAACTAATAAACTAATAAATAAATAACTAACTAATAACTAATAATTTATAACTAATAAACTAAATAAACTAATAACTAACTCACTAATAATTAATAAGCTAATAACTAACTAATAATAAAAAAAACTAACTAGTAACTAACAAATAAAAACTAACTAAACTAAATAACTAATGACTAATAATAAATAACTAAGCTAATAACCTATAATAATAACTAAAACTAACTAATAACTAATAAATAACTAACTAACTAACAAATAATAAAATAACTAAAACTAACAAACTAAACAAATAAAACTAACTAAAAATTAATAACTAACTAAAACTAATAAAATAAAAACTAAATATTAAAACTAAGTAAAATGAGCTAACTAATAAATAAATAACTTATAATTAAACCTAATAAAACTAATAAACTAATAACTAACTAATAAACTAATAATAATATAAATAACTAACAAATAATAATACCTAATAAAAATGAACTAAAAATCATTAATAAATAACTAATAAAAATAATCACTAAACTAATAATAATAACTAATAAAATAATAAACTAATAACTAACAATAAACTAATAAAATAACTAATAAAACTAAACTAAAACTAATTAACTAATAAACTAACTAATAACTAATAATAATAATAAAACAAACTAAACTAACTAAAAATTAAATAATAACTAACTAATAACTAAACTAAACTAATAACTAATAACTAATAAAACTAACTAATAACTAATAACAAATAAAACCTAAATAACTAACTAAAACTAAAACTAAAACTAATAAAACTAATAACTAAATAACTAACTAATAATAACTAAATACTAAACTAAAAACTAAACTAACTAATAACTAATAAACTAAAACTAATAAACTAAATAACTAAATAATAACTTACTAAACCTAATAACTAAAACTTAATAAAATAATAACTAAAACTAATAAAACTAATAACTAAACAATAAAACTATAACCAAAATAATATATATAAAAAAAACTAACAAAACTAATAACTAATAATAACTAACTAACTAGTAAAATAACTAATCAAATTAATAATAATAAGCTAAAACTAAATAACTAAATAACTAAACTAACTAACTAATAATAAAAATAAAACCTAATAACTAAACTAAATAATAATAATTAAACAAATAACTAAACTAACTAAACTAATAACTAATAATACTAATAATAATACCACAATAACTAAATCACTAATTAATAATAATAATAAAAACTAAATAATAATAATAATAAATAACTAAACTAATAATTAAACTAATTAAATAATAATAACTAAACTAAAAACCAAATAAAACTAAATAACTTATAACTAATAATAAACCTAATAACTAACTAATAACTAATTAATAACTAATAACAAAGTAATAATAACTAAACTAATAACTAATAATAAAACTAATAATAACTAACTAAAAAAGTAGAACTTTTAAACTAATAACTAAAAACTAACTAAACTAACTAAAAACCTAAACTAATAAATAAACTAATAACTAAAAACTAATAATAACTAAAAACAAAACTAATAAATAAAAACTAATAAAACCTAATAATTAAACTAATAAAACTAATAACTAAAACTAATAAAACTAATAAAATAACTAATAATAATAACTAACTAATAAAACTAAGTAATAACAAATAATAACTAATAACTAAAATAATAACTAAGAAATTGAATAAAATTAAACTAATAACTAAATAACTAATAATAATAAAAGTAACTAACTAACTAATAAAATAATAATAATAAAACTAACTAAAACTAACTAATAATAACTAACTAATAACTAAAACTAAATAACTAAGCTAAAATTAATAATAATAAACCTAATAAAACTAAATAAAAATAAATAAAACTAACTAAAACTAATGAAACTAACAAAACTAAATAACTAAATAACAAAACTAATAACTAAAAAAATAAAATAACTAATTAATAATTAATAACTAATAAACTAATAAACTAATAACTAACTAACTAAACTAATAAAATTAGTAATAACTAAAACTAACTAACTAATAAATAAAATGAATAATAATTAAATAATAACTAATAAAACTAATAATAATAAACTAATAACTAAATAATAATAATAAAAACTAAAACTAACTAAATAATAAACTAAAAACTAACTAATAACTAATAATAACTAAAATCTAATAAATATAATAAAACTAATATAAAACTAATACTAATGAACCTAATAATAACTAAACTAATAACTAATATCTAATAAATAATAAATAAATAATAACTAACTAAAACTAATAATAACTAACTAAAACTAATAATAATAAAACTAATAACTAATAATAATAAAGCTAATAATAAAACTAATAACTAACTAATTAATAATAACTAAAAATAATAATAAATAGATAACTAATAATAATAACTAACTAATAATAAAACTAATAACTAATAAACCTAATAACTAAACTAAAAACTAACTAATAATAACTACACTAATAACAAATAAAAACAAAATAAAAAACTAATTAACTAATAAATAATAACCAATAAATAATAATAAAAATAACTAACTAACTAAATAACTAACCTAAAACTAATAATAACTAATAATAAAAACTATAATAACTAACTAATAAAAACTAACTAAAACTAATTACTAATAATAACTAATAATTAATAATTAAAATAACTAATAAAACTAGTAAACTAATAAACTAATAACTAATAATAACTAATAACTAATAACTAATAACTAAATAACTAATTAAATAATAATAAGTAACTAATAATAAAACTAATAAAACTAATAACTAAACTAAATAACTAACTAATAATAATAACTTATAATAATTAATAACTAATAAAACTAATAAAAAAACAAATAAACTAATAATAATAAAATAACTAACTAATAAACTAATAAACTAATAACTAAAATAACTAAACTAATAAACTAATAAGTAAAATAACTAAACTAATAAACTAAATAACTAAAACTAATAATAGCTAAATAACTAATAACTAATAAAATAATAACTAATAAACTAATAACTAAAACTAACTAACTAATAACTAACTAACTAATAAAAACTAATAAACTAACTAATAACAGACTAAAACTAACTGATAAATAAAACTAATAACTAACTAATAAAACAAATAACTAAATAACCAATAAAACTAAATAAATTAATAACTAATAAAAAACTAACTAATTACTAAGAATAACTAAACTAAAACCTAATAAAACTAATAACTAATAAATAACTAAACTAAAAATAAATAAACATAATAAAAAAACTAAACTAATAATAAACTAATAAACTAATAATAATATATAATAAAACTAAAACTAAAAACTAACTAAACTAACTAAAAATAAACTAATAACTAACTAATAAACTAAAACCAATAAATTAATAATAAAAACTAACTAATATATAAACCTAATAACTAATAAATTAAATAATAATAAACTAATAAATCTACTAATCTAATATAAACTAAAACTAATAACTAAACTAAACCTAAACCTAAAACTAATAATAAGCTAACTAACTAAAAACTAATAAATAAACTAACTAATAATAATAAACTAATACATAATAAAACTAAAACCTAATAATAAAACTAAGCCTAACAAAATAATAAACTAATAGTAATAATTAATAATTAATAATAATAATAAAGAAGTAACTAATAACTAATTAATAATAATAATATAAACTAACTAATAATAAAAAATAATAATACCAACAATAAGTAACTAAATAAAACTAAACTAATAACTAATTAAAAACACAATAAAAACTAAACTAAAAATAACTAATATAACTAAACTAATAAACTAAACTAATAATAACTAAACTAATAATAACTAAAAACTAATAACTACATAAATAATAAATAAATCAATAAATAACTAATAACTAATAACTAATAAGAAATAACTAAAAAACTAATAATAATAAACTAATAAAACAAATAACTAATTAATAAATAAAACTAAATAACTAACTAATAACTAATAACTAATAACTAATAAACTAAACTAATAACTAATAATAACTAACTAAATAACTAAAACTAATTATAATAATAAATACTAACTAATAATAATAACTAAAAAGTAACTAAATAATAATAAACTAACCAAAAACTAATAACTAACTAACTAACCAAAACATAATAACTAAACTAATAATAAACAATAATGACTAAAATAACTATTAATAAAACTCTAATAATAATAACAATAACTAATAACTAAAAACTAATACCAAAAACTAAAACTAAACCAAACTAATAATAACCAATAACTAAAACTAACTAAATAACTAATAAAAAAAATAATAAATAATAAAACTAACTAAACATAATAATAATAATGACTAAATAATAATAATAATAACTAATAAAACTAACTAATAACTAATGAACTAAACTAATAAAACTAATAACTAACTAAAAAAACTTAATAACTAATAATAAAACTAAACTAATAACTAACTAATAAAATAACTAATAATAACTAATAAAAACTAATAAAACTAATAACTAAACTAATAAAAATAAAGTAAATAACTAAACTAGTAATAATAGCTAACTAATAAAATATTAAACTAACAACTAATAAACTAAACTAATAAAACTAAAATAGCTAAAATAACTAATAATAACTAATAATTAAAACTAATAATAATAACTAACTAATAAAACTAATAACTAAAAACTAAAATGAACTAAATAAGTAGACAACTAATAACTAAACTAATAACTAACTAAAAATAAAACTAACTAATAATAAATTAATAACTATTAACTAATAATCTAATAAGTAAACTAATAAACTAATAACTAAAAATAAACTAACTAAAATAACCTAATAAAACTAAACTAATAATAACTAACTAATAAACTAAAAATTAATAAAATAATAAATAAACTAAAAATTAATAAACTAACTAAAACTAAATAAACTAAACTAATAAATTAATAACTAAAAAACTAATAATAATAATAAAACCTAACTAATAATAACAAAATTAATTAAAAACTAAAAAACTAAAAACTAAATTAACTAACTAACTAAAAATTAATAACTAAACTAACTAATAATTAAATAAAATAAAAAAAACTAACTAACTAAAACTAATAAAACTAAACTAAAAACTAACGAATAATAACTAAACTAATAACTAAACTAATAACTAACTAATAACTAATAATAAACTAACTAAAATAAGAACTAATAAACTAATTGATAAATAATAATAATAAACCAACAAAAACTAATAAACTAAACTAACTAAAACTAAACTAGCTAACTAATAAATGACTAACTAATCTAATAACTAACAATTAATAGTAACAAAACTAATAATAAAACTAAACTAAAAACTATAACTAATAATTAATAACTAAAAACTAATAAACTAAACTAAACTAGTAAAACTAACTAACTAATAATAACTAATAATAAACTAACTAAAATAAAAACTAATAATAACAAACTAATAAAAACTAATAAACTAAACTAACTAACTAATAACTAGTAATAATAAAACTAATAATAAAATAAATTAAAAACTATAACTAACAACTAATAACAAATAACAAATAAACTAAAATAAACCAATAAAACAAACTAACTAATAAACTAACTAACTAATAAACTAATAACTAACCAAAACTAATAAAATAATAAACTGAAACTAAATAAACTAAATACTATTAAACTAATAAACTAATCAACTAATAAAACAATAACTAACTAATAACTAATAATAACTAAAAAAATAAACTAAACTAATAACTAACTAATAAAACTAATAATAAACTAACTAAAATAATAATTAATAAACTAATTAATAACTAACTAATAATAAACTAATAAAAACTAATAAACTAAACTATCTAACTAATAACCAACTAACTAAACTAATAACTAATAATAAATAATAATAAAAATAATAATAAAACTAAACTAAAAACTATAACTAATAACTAATAAACTAAACTAAACTAATAAAACTAACTAACTAATAAACTAACTAACTAATAAACTAATTGCTAACTAAAAGTAATAAACTAATGAACTAAAACTAAATAAACTAAAAACTATTAAACTAATAAACTAATAAAATAATAATTAACTAATAACTAATAAATAAATAAGTAATAAAAACTAACTAACTAAAAACTAAATAAGTAATTAATAACTAATAAACAAATAAACTAATAATTAAACTAATAACTAAACTAAAAAACTAATAACTAAACTAATAACTAATAAAAACTAAACCTAATAACTAATAAAACAAATAAACAAACTAATAACTAAACTAAAACTAACCTAACTAATAACTAATAAAAAACTAAACTAACTACCTAAAAAATAAACTAAAACTAAAAACTAATAAACCTAATGATAACTAAATAAACTAATAATTAATAACTAAATAGCTAATAATAACTAAACAATAACTAATAGAACTAAACTAAAACATAACTAACTAATAACTAATAACTAATAGAAAAAACTAATAGAAACTAAAAAACCTAATTACTAAAACTAACTAATAAAATTAATATCTAATAACTAATAACTAAAACTAAAACTAAACTAATAAAACTAATAAATAATAATAACTAATAAAATAAACTAACTAATAACTAAAACTAAAACCTAACAAGACTAATAATAACACTAATAACTAACTAACTAACTAATAATTAATATTAATAATTGATTAAAATTATCTAATAAAACTAATAACTAACTAAAACTATTAAAAGTAATCTAATAACTAATAATAACTAAATTTAAAACTAAACTAATAATGAATAACTAATAATAATAACTAAACTAATAATTAAACTAAATAACAAAATAACTAGAAACTAATAACTAATAAACTAAATAAACTAATAACTAACTAGCTAATAACTAATAAATTAATAACTAAGTAATAATAACTAATAATAAAAAAAAAACTAACTTGTAACTAACTAAAACTAAATAACTAATAACTAATAATAAATAACTAAACTAAATAATAACTAAACAAATAACCTAAAATAATAACTAAAACTAACTAATAACGAATAAATAACTAACTAACTAATTAATAATAAAATAAATAAAATTAAGTAAAAATTAATAATTAACAAAAACAAATAAAATATAAACTAAATAATAAAACTAACTAAAACTAACTAACTAATAAATAAGTAACTAATAATTAAACCTAATAAAATTGATAAACTAATAACTAACTAATAAACTAATAACAATAAAAATAACTAACAAATAATAATAACTAATAATAACTAACTAAAATAACTAATAAATAACTAATAAAAATAATCACTAAACTAATAATAATAACTAATAAAATAATAAACTAATAACTAACAATAAACTAATAAAATAACTAATAAAACTGAACTAAAACTAACTAACTAATAAAAAAGCTAACTAATAAAACTAACTAATAACTAAAAATAATAATAAAACTAATTAAACTAACTAAAAATAATAATAACAAACAAACAACTAACTAATAATAATAAACTAATAACTAATAATAATTAAACTAAAATAACAACTAATAACTAATAAAACCTAAATAAAAAACTAAAAGAAAACCCAAAACTAATAAAACTAATAACTAAATAACTAACTAATAATAACTAAAAACTAAACTAATAACTAAACTAACTAATAACTAATAAACTAAAACTAATAACTAAATAATTAAATAATATCTAACTAAACCTAATAACTAAAACCTAATAAAATAACAATTAAAATTAATAACTAACTAAAATAATAACTAAACTAATAAAATGAACTAACTAATAAACTGACTAATAACTACCTAATAGTAACTAATAACAAATTAACTAAAATAATAACTAAGAATCTAATTAATAACTAATAATAATAAACTAATTAAAACTATTAAACAAAACTAACTAACTAAACTAATAACTAATATATAATAATAATAGAACTAATAATAAAACTAAACAAAAAACTATAACTAATAACCAATAACTAATAACTAATAACTAATAAATTAAACTAAACTAATAAAATTAACTAATAAACTAATAACTAACTAAAATTAATAAAATAATAAACTAAAACTAAATAAACTAAAAATAATTAAATTAATAAACTAATAAACTAATAAAATAATAACTAACTAATAACTAAGTAAACTAAGTAATAACTAATAATAACTAATAACTAACGAATAATAACTAATAATAAAGTAACTATAATAATAACTAATAAACTAATTAATAACTAATAATAAATAAATAAAAAGTAATAAACTAAATTAACTAACTAATAACTAAAATGAATAATAATATAAATAATAATAAAATTATACTAAAAACTATAATTAATAACTAATAACTAATAACTATTAAACAAAACTAAACTAATAAAACTAACTAACTAATAATCTAATAACTAAGTAAAACTAATAAAATAATAAACTAAAACTAAATAAACTAAAAAGTATCAAACTAATAAACTAATAAACTAATAAAATAGTAACTAAATAATAACTAATAAACTAATAAGTAATAAAAACTAACTAACTAAAAACTAAATAACTAATTAATAACTAATAAACTAATAAACTAATAAACTAATAAACTAATAAATAATAACTAAACTAATAACTAAACTAAAAAAACTAATAACTAAAATAATAACTAATAAAACTAAACCTAATAACTAATAAAACTAATAAACTAACTAGTAACTAAACTAAAACTAACCTAATTAATAGCTAATAATAAACTAAAGTAACTAATAGATAAATAAACTAAAACTAATAAGTAATAAACATAATAATAACTAAATAAACTAATAATAAATAACTAAATAGCTAATAATAACTAAACTAATAACTAATAAAACTAAACTAATAAATAACTAATTAATAACTAATAACTAATAACCAAAATAAATAAAAACTAAAAAACATAATAACTAAAACTAACTAACTAATAAAAACTAGTAACTAATAACTAATAACTAATACTAAAACTAAACTAATAAACCCAATAACAAATAATTGCAAATAAAATGAACTAATAAACTAAAGTAACTAATAACTAAAACTAAAACCTAATAAGACTAATAATAAAACTAATAACTAACTAGTAACTAGTATTAATTACTGACTAAAACTAACAAATAAACTAATAACTAACTAAAACTAATAAAACTAAACTAATAACTAATAATAACTAAATTAAAAACTAAACTAATAACTAATAACTAATAATAATAACTAAACTAATAATTAAACTAAATAACTAAATAACTAATAACTAATAACTAATAACTAAATAAAGTAATAACTAACTAATAACTAATAAATTAATAACTAACTAACAATAACTAATGATAATAAAAAAATAACTAGTAACTAACTAATAAATACTAACTAAAATAAATAACTAATAACTAATAATAAATAACTAAACTAAATAATAACTAAACTAATAACCTAGAATAATAACTTAAATAAAAAAATAACTAATAAATAACTAACTAACTAATAATAATAACTAAAACTAACTAACTAAACTAATAAAACAAACTAGAAACTAATAACTAACTAAAACTAATAAAATAGAAACTACATAATAAAACTAACTAAAATTAACTAACTAATAATTAAACTTAATAAAACTAATAAAATAATAATTAAATAGTAAACTAATAATAATAAAAATAACTAATAAATAATAATAACTAATAAAAATAAACACTAAACTAATAATGATAACTAATAAAATAATAAACTAATAATTAACAACAAACTAATAAAATAACTAATAAAACTAACTAATAACAAATAATAATAATAAAACTAACTAAACTAAATAAAAATAATAATAACTAACTAATAACTAACTATTAATAATAAACTAATAATTAATAATAACTAAACTAAACTAAAAACTAATAACTAATAAACCTAAATAACTAACTAAACTAGACCAAAACTAATAAACTCATAAAATAACTAAACTAATAATAAACTAAAATATAATTAAACTAACTAACAACTAATAAACTAAAACCTAAATAACTAATAAACTAAAACTTATAAACTTAATAACTAAATAATAACTAACTAAACCTAATAACTAAAAACTAAAAAATTAATAGCTAAAACTAATGAAACTAATAACTAACTAAACTAATAACTAAACTAATAAAACTAATGAACTAATAAACTAACTAATAATAACTAATAAACTAATTAATAATGAATAATAATAAACTCATAAAAATTAATAAATTAAACTAACAAAAACTAAACTAACTAACTAATAACTAACTATCTAAATGAATAACTAATAACTAATAATAATAAAACTAATAATAAAACTAAACCAAAAAAGTATAACTAATAACTAATAAACTAAACTAAACAAATAAAACTAACTAATAAACTAATAACTAACTAAAATTAATAAAATAATAAACTAAAACTAAATAAACTAAAAACTATTAAAGTAATAAACTAATAAAATAATAAAATAATAACTAACAAATAACAAATAAACTAAACTAATAACTAATAATAACTAATAAACTAAACTAAACTATAACTAACTAATAATAACTAATAATAAATTAATTAAAATAATAATTAATAAACTAATTAAAAAATACTAATAATAAACTAATAAAAACTAATAAACTAAACTAACTAAAATTAAACTAACTAATAATAATTAACTACTAATAAATAATAAAAATAAAATTAATAATAAAACTAAATAAATAACTATAATTAATAACTAATATAATAAAATTAACTAACTAATAAAATCCAACTAACTAATAAACTAACTAACTAATAACTAACTAAAACTAATAAAATAATAAACTAAAACTAATAAAATAAAAACTATCAAACTAATAAATAAATAAATTAATAAACTAATAATATAATAACTAACTAATAACCAATAAACTAATAAGTAATAAAAACTAACTTCCTAAAAACTAAATAAATAATAAACTAATAAATTAATAACTAAACTAATAACTAAACTAAAAAACTAATAACTAAACTAATAACTAATAGGAACTAAACATAATAATTAATATATTTAATAAACTAACTAATAACTAAACTAAAACTAACCTAACTAATAACTAATAATAAACTAAACTAACTAACTAATAAACCTAATAATAACTAAATAAACTAATAATTAATAACTAAATAGCTAATAATAACTAAACTAATAATTAATAAACCTAATAATAACTAAATAAACTAATAATTAATAACTAACTAGCTAATAATAACTAAACTAATAACTAATAAAACTAAACTACTAACTAACTAACTAATAAGTAATAACTAATAACTAAAACTAATAAAAACTAAAAAACTTAATAATTAAAACTAACTAACAAAAATTAATAACTAATAATAACTAATTAAATGAACTGATAAACTGAACTAACTAATAACTAAAATTAAAACTAATAACTAAACTAATAATAATATATAATAATAAACTAAAACTAATAAACTAAAACTCAATAAACTAATAATAAAATTAAAAACTAACAAAAAACTAAAGTTAATAACTAATAAATTAAATAATTATAAACTAAAAAGATAAAACTAAAAAAATAATAATAATAAGCTAACTAATTAAAAACTAATAAATAAACTAACTAATAATAATAATAAACTAATATATAGTAAAACTCAAAAACTAATAATAAAACTAAACCTAATAAACTAATAAATTAATAATAATAACTAATAACTAATAATAACTAATAATAAGAATAAGTAATAACTATTAATGACTAACTAATAATAATAATAACTAAACTAATAACTAATAATAACTAAACTAATAACTAATAATAACTAACAAATAATTAAAACTAATAACTAATAATAAACTAATTATAAAACTAATAATAATAACTAATAAAACTAAATAAACTAAAATTAAACTAAACTTAAAACCTAATAACTAAAAACCTAAACCTAATAATAACTAATAACTAAACTAAATAACTAAACTAATAAACTAAACTAATAATAACTAAACTAATAATAATTAAAACTAATAATTAATTAAATAATAAAACAAATAAATAACTAATAACTCATAACTAATAACAAATAACTAGAAAGCTAATAATAATAAACTAATAAAACAAATAACTAACTTATAACTAAAACTAAATAACTAACTAATAACTAATAACTAATAAAACTAATAACTAATAACTAATAACTAATAATAACTAATAAACTAAACTAATAACTAACTAATAACTAAATAAAACTAAAATAATAACTAAACTAATAACTAATAATAAATAATAACTAAACTAAATAACTAAAACTAATAATAACTAATAATAACTAAACTAAAACTAATAAACTAATAATAACTAAAACTAACTAAATAATAATAAACTAACCTAAACTAATAACTAACTAACTAAAATAATAACTAAACTAACAAACTAATAAACTAATGAATTAATAACTAACTAATAACTAATTAAAACTAATAATAACTAACTAATAATAATAGAAACTAACTAATAACTAATAAACTAACAAAACTAATAACTAATAACTAATAACTAATAAACTAAATAAAACTAAAATTAGCTAATAATAACTAATAAACTAAAATAATAAAACTAATAAACCTAACTAACTAATAATAATAATAATGACTAAATAATAATAATAATAATAATTAATAAAATTAAGCAATAACTAATAAGTAATAAACTAAACTAATAAAATTAATAACTAACTAATAAAAAACTTAATAACTGATAATAAAACTAAACTAATAACTAACTAATAAACTAACTAATAAGAACTAATAAAAACTACTAAAACTAATAACTAAACTAATAAAAATAAAACTAATAATAAAACTAATAATAATAACTAATAAAATAATTAAACTAATAACTAATAAACTAAACTAATAGAACTAAAATATCTAAAATAACTAATAATAACTAGTAACTAATAATAATAATAACTAACTAATAAAACTAATAACTAAATACTATAACTAACTAAATAACTAATTAATAACTAAAAATAAATAACTGAACTAATAACTAATTAAATAACTAACTAATAATAAAATAATAGCTAATAATTAAACTAACAAACTAATAATTAAAAATTAAACTAATTAACTAAAACTAATAATAATAATAAACTAACTAAAATAACCAAATAAAACTAAATTAATAATAACTAACTAATAAAGAAAAAACTAATAAAATAATAAATAAACTGAAAACTAATAAACTAACGAAAACTAAATAAAATAAAAACTAATAATTAATAAACTCATAATAATAATAAAACCTAACTAATAATAACTAAACTAAATAAAAACTAAAAAAACTAAAAAACTAAACTAACTAACAAACTAATAAATAATAACTAAACTAACTAATGACTAAAAAATTAAAAAACTAACTAACTAAGACTAATAAAACTAAACTAAAAACTAACTAATAATAACTAAACTAATAACTAACTAAAATAATAACTAATAATAATAAACTAATACAAACTAATAAAGTAAACTAACTAAAACTAAACAAACTAACAAATAACTAATGAACTAAACTAATAACTAATAATTAATAATGATAAAACTAATAATAAAACTAAATAAAAAACTATAACTAATAACTAATAACTAATTACTAATAAACTAAACTAAACTAATAAAACTAACTAATAAACTAATAGCTGATAAAGTAATAAACTAATAAACTAATAAACTAATAACTAATAACTAAATAATAATTAACTAACTAAAATAATATAATTAACTAACTAATAAAAAATAAACTAATTAACTAAATAACTAAATAATAATAAAATAATTAATTAAAACTAATAACTAAACTAATAACTAACAATAACTAATAACTACAAATAACTAAACTAACAAACTAAATAAAACTAAACTAATAACTAATAAACTAATACCTAATAATAATAAATAACCTAAACTAAATAACTAATAATACTAACTAATAACTAAAAACTAATAAACTAATAAACTAATAAATAACTAAACTAACTTAACTAAATAAATAAACTAATAAACTAAAACTAAAAATAAAACTAATAAACTAATAATAACTGAACTAATAACTAATAACTAATAATAAAACTAAAACTAATAATAAACTAAAACTAATAACGAACTAAAACTAAAATAAAAAACTAATAACTAATAATAAATAATAAATAACTAAATAACTAACTAAACTAAAAAATTAATAAAACCTAAAAAACTAATTACTAATAAAACTAATAATAACTAATAATAACTAACTAATAATAATAATAATTAAAAAAACTAAAACTAAACTAATAACTAATAACTAACTAAAATAATAACTAAACTAACTAATAATAACTAACTAATAACTAAATAAAAACTAAATAAAATAATAAACTAATAATAAAACTAATAATAATAATAACTAATAAAAACTAAACTAATAACTAATAAAAACTAACTAAAAAGTTAAACTAACAACTAATAACTAAACTAATAAACTAATAACTAAATAATAAAATTAAAACCTAATAATAACTAAAAAGCTAAACTAATAAACTAACAAACTAATAAAAACCTAATAACTAAATTAATTAATTAAATAATAATAAAAATAAACTTATAACTAATAAAAACCAAATATCTAAAACTAATAAATAATTAACTAACTAATAATAAAAATAAACTAACTAAAATAATAATTAGAAATTAAACTAATAATAATAAAACTAAAACTAAAAACTAAATAACTAAATAACAAACTAATAACTAATAGATAATATAACTAATTATTAACTAATAACCTAAAAAAATAATAATCACTAAACTAATAACTAAACTAAAACTAATAAAACTAATAATAACTTAACCTAAAAAAACTATAAATAATAAACTAATAACTAATAACTATACTAATAACTAATAAAACTAATAAACTAATAACTAAAATAATAACTAAACTAATAATAATAAAACTAAATAAATTAATAAACTAATAACTAATAATAACTAAAGTAATAATAATAAACTAAAACCTAAAAATTAATAACTAATAATAATAATAAATTAATTAATAAAATTAAAAACTAAATAAAGTAATAACTAACTAATAAAATAATCTAATAGACTAAAACTAATAATAAAACTAAAACCTAAACTTAAAATAATAAAAATAATAATAACTAATAATAACTTATAACTAAACTTAATAATAAACTAATAACTAACTAAACTAAAACCTAAAACCTAAATAATAATATTAAAATAAGTAAACTAATAACTAATAACTAATAAATAAGCCAAAATAACTAAACTAATAACTAAAATAACGAATAACTAACTAACTAATAAAAAAATAATAACTAATAATAATTAAATAAAACTAATCTAAAAACTAATAATAATAACTAACTAAAACTAATAACTATTAACTAAACTAATAACTTATAATAAAACTAATAAACTAACTAACTAATAAAACTAATTAACTAATTACTTAATAAAACTAATAAACTAATTAACTAATAACTAATAAAAACTAATAACTAACTAAAAACTAAAAAACTAACTAAACTAATATAACTAGTAACTAATAATAATAATAACTAATAACTAACTAAAAAAACTAATAATAATAAGTAATAAATAATAAAACTAATAATAAACTAATAAACTAATAACTAATAACTAAACTAACTAACAAATAACTAATAAAGATAATAATAACTAAATAACTAAATTAATAATAAATTAATAACTAAATAAATAACTAAATTAATAACTAATAAAAATAAAAACTAACTAACTAATAAAACTAAACTAAAAAACTAAACTAAACTAATAAACTAATAAACTAATAACTAATAACTAATAAATAAATTAAGAAAACTAAATTAACTAATAACTATTAATAAACTAAACTAACTAATAACAAATAACTAAATTAAAACTAAAAAAAACTAAATAATAACTAAACTAATATCTAACTAATAACTAAAACTAAAAAACTAAAAAACTAGTAACTAATAAAAACTAATAAAACTAATAAATAATAATAATAATAACCTTATAACTAAACTAAAAAACTAAACCTAATAATAACTAATAACTAACTATAAATAAATAAAACTAACTAAGAGAAATTAATAAACTAAATAAGTAATAACTAATAACTAAATAAAGACTAAATTAATAACTAATAAAATTAAATAAACTAATATATATATTAAACCTAACTAATAATTAACTAAACTAATAACTAAACTAATAAACTAATAAACTAATAATAACTAAACTAATAATCAACTAATAAAACTAATAAAACTAATAAATAACTAATAAAACCTAATAACTAATAACTAATAACTAAAATAGTAATTAATAATAATAATAACTAATAACTAATAATAATAATAAAATAATAATAAAACTAAATAACTAACTAATAATAACTAAATTAAACCTAAATAAACTATATAATAACTAACTAAATAAAAACTAAGTAACTATACTAATGATAAAACTAATAAGTGAAAAAACTAATAACTAAATAAAAATAAAAAATGTAAAAGCTAAAACAAATAACTAATAACTAATAATAACTAACTAATGACTAAATAATAATAACTAAAAACTAAAACTAAACTAATAACTAATAAAACTAATAAAACTAGACACTAAACTAATAAACTAATAATAATAACTAATAACTAAAAAGCTAATAAAACTAACTAATAAAAAAACAAATAAATAATAACTAACTAATAACTAATAGTAACTACTACTACTAATAATAATAATAATAACTAATAACTAATAACTAATAACTAAACTAAAATTAACCTAATAACTAATAACTAAAATAATAATAACTAAATTAATAACTAAACTAAAATTACTGAACTAATTAATAAAAAAACTAATAAAATTAAATAACTAATAAACCTAAATAACTAACAAGTAATAACTAATAACTAATAACTAATAAATAAATAACTAATAAACTAATAAACTAATAAAATAACTAAACTAATAATTAATTAATAATAAAACAAATAAAATAAAACTAATAAACTAAAACTAATAATTAACTAACCACTAACTAATAAAAACTAATAACTAACAACTAAACTAATAATAACTAATAAATAAACTAATGAACTAAACTAATAACTAATAATAATAACTAAACTAATAACTAATAACTAATAATAAAACTAATAAAACTAATAAAATACTAATAATAACTAATAAAATAATAAAACTAACTATACTAAACTAATAATTAATAATTAAACTAATAACTAATAACTAAAATAACTAAACCAATAACTAATAAACTAATAAATTAAACTAATAAAAATAATAATTAATAATAACTAATAAAATGAACTAATAAAGTAAACTAACTAATAACTAAACTGAAACCTACTAAAACTAATAATAAAAGTAATAATTAACTAACTAAAAACTAATATAAATAACTAACAAAAACAAACTAATAAATCTAATAAAACTAAACTAATAACTAATAATAACTAAACTAAAAACTAAATTAATAACTAATAATTAATAATAATAACTAAACTAATAACTAAACTAAATAACTAAATAACTAAATAACTAATAACTAATAACTAATAACTAATAAACTAAATAAACTAATAACTAACTAACTAATAACTGACTAATAATAACTAATAATAAAGTAAACTAACTAATAAAAACTAACTAAACTAAATAACTAATAACTAATAATAAATAACTAAACTAAATAATAACTAAGCTAATAACCTAAAATAATAACTAAAACTAACTAAGCAGTAATAAATAACTATCTAACTAACTAATAATAAAATAACTAAAACTAACTAACTAATAATTAAATAACTAATAATAATAAAAATAACTAACTAATAATAATAACTTATGATAACTAAAAAAAACTAATAAAAAACTAATAAAAATAAACACAAAACTAATAATAATAACTACTAAAATAATAAACTAATAACTAATAATAAACTAAAACTAACTAACAAATAAACTAATAAACTAATAAACTAGCTAATAAAACTAACTAATAACTAATAATAATAATAAAACTAACTAAACAAACTAAAAATAATAATAACTAACTAATAATTATCTAAAAATAATAAACTAATAACTAATAATAATTAAACTAAACTAATAACTAATAACTAATAAAACTAACTAATAATTAATAACAATAAAACCTAAATACCTAACTAAAACTAAACATAAAACTAAAACTAAAGGTAAGTAATACCTAAAAAAAAAATAACTAGTAACTAATAGTAATAAAAAACTAAAATAGCTAAAATAAACTAATAAACTAAAACTTAAATAACTAATAATCTAAATAACTAAATAATAACTAACTAAAACTAATAACTTAAACATAATAAAATAATAACTGGAACTAATAAAACTAATAACCAACTAAACTAATAAAACTAACTAATAACTAATACTAATAATAAAACTAATAACTAATAAAAACTAAACTAATAACTAATAATAACTAAATAATTAAAAAACTAATAAAAATAACTAATAAAACTAATAATAATAAACTAATAAACTAAAAAATAAATAACATAATAAAACTAACTAAACTAAACTATAAAAACTAATAAATAATAAACTAAAAAATAAATAACAAAATTATTAACTAATAAATAATAAAACTAATAATTAAATTTAAATAAAAACTAACTATTAAATAGCTAATGAACTAATAACTAAACTAACTAAAACTAACTAAACTAATAATAACTAACTAAAAACTAATAAAAAATAATAATAACTAACTAATAACTATATGAAACTAACTAAATTAAACCTAATAACTAATAAAAACTAATAAAACTAATAATAACTAAATAATAATAAAACTAAATAACTAAATATTAACTAATAAACTAATAAACTAAAACTAATAATTAAACTTAATAACTAAAATAATAAATAACTAATAATTAAAATCTAATAAACTAATAATAAAATAATAAACTAACTAACTAATAAAAAAATAACTAAATAACTAACTAATAACTAATAAAACCTAATAAACTAAATAATAAATAATAAATAACTAAAAATAAACTAATAACTAACTAAAACTAATAACTAAAACTAAATAATAAAAACTAAACTAACTAAATTAATAACTAAAATTAATAATAATAATATCTGACTAAAACTAATAAAACTAATAACTAATAAAACTAATAATAATAAAACTAACGAATAACTAATAACTAATAACTAACTAATAAACTAATAATTAATAATAATAACTAATAATAAACACTAGTAATAACTAACTAATAACTAAATAAAAACTAATTAAACCTAAACTAATAACTAACTAACTAACTAACTAATAATAGCTAATAATAATAAACTAACAAAACTAAACTAAACTAATAATAATAAAGTAGTAACTAATAACTAATAATAACTAATAATAAACTAATAACTAATAACTAATAAAACTAATAACTAATAACTAACTAAACTAATAACCTAAATAACTAAACTAATAACCTAAATAACTAAACTAATAATAACTAATAACTAATAACTAAATAACTAACTAATAAAAACCTAAATAACAAAACAAAATAAAAACTAATAAATTAATAATGATAACTAAAAACTAATAACTAAATAACTAATAATAAAACTAATAATAAATAATAATAATAACTAATAAAAAAAATAATAACCTAATAATATTAATAACTAACTAATAATAACTAAATAACTAAACTAAACCTAATAAGAAACTAAGAAATAATAAAACTAAAACTAAATAATAATAAACTAACTAAATAATAAAACTAAACTAATACACTAATATAATAATGAAAACTAAATAAACTAACTAAGCAAATAAACTAACTAATAATAGCTAATAAATAATAATAAATAAGAAATAACTAAACTAATAAAAACTAATTAACTAATAACTAATTAATAACTAAATAATAAATTTATAACTAAACTAACTAATAATTAATAATAAAATTAAAATAAATAATAATAATAATATAAACTAATAAACTAAATAACTAATAAATAATAACAAAAATAACTAATAAACTAATAAAACTAACTAAACTAATAACTAATAAAAACTAACAAAACTAAAACAAACTAATATAACTAACTTACTAATTACTAATAAATAATACCTAATAATAATAACTAAATAAAAAAGTAAACTAATAACTAACTAATAACTAAACTAATAAAACTACTAACTAATAATAATAAATTAATAATAACTAAACTAATAATACTAAACTAAAAAAACTAATAACTAACTAATAACTAAACCAAAACCAAAACCTAATAATAATTAAAACTAATAACTAATAACTAATAACTAAATTAATAACTAATAAAACTAAAATTAATAATAATAACTAATAAAACTAAAATAAACTAACTAAACTAAACTAACTAACAAAATTAATAAACTAATAACTAAAATTAATAATAACTAAACTAAACTAAATAATAAAACTAAACTAATAAATAACTAACTAATAACTAATAATAATAAACTAAATAAACTAATAATTAATAACTAATAAAACTAATAACTAATGACTAATAACTAACTAAAAAATCTAACTATTAAACCAAAAAATAATAAAAAACTAATAATAAACCTAAAAAACTAATAACTATTAAACTAAACTAAACTAATAACTAATAATAATAAATTAATAAACTAATAACTAATAATAATAACTAGATATAATAATGAAACCTAATAAAACTAAATAATAACTAATGATAAACTAATAACTAATAATAACCTAAACTAATAAACTTAAAAACTAATAAAACAAACAAACTAAAAATAAATAAATTAATATTTAAATAATAAACTAATAATAATAAAAATAAGCTAAACTAACTAACTAATAAACTAAATAATAATAACTAATAATAATAAATTAAAAAACTAAACTAATAACTAATAACTAAATAATTAAACTAAGCTAATAACTAATAAAACTAAATAAACTAACTAATAATAAAACCTATAAAACTAATAAACTAATAAACTAAAACTAATAATAATAATAACTAAACCAAATAACTAATAAAACTAATAAAAATAACTAATAAATAACTAATTAATTAAAACTAATAACTAATAACTAATAATAAATTAACTAAAAACTAACTAATAATAACAAAAATTAATAATAACTAACTAACTAATAACAAATTAAAACTATACTAATAAATAATTAAATTAATAAATAACTAATAAAATAAAAAAAACTAATAACTAAACAAATAATAAAATAAATAATAACTAATAACTAGCTAACTAGTAAACTAAAAGCTAAACTAATAACTAATAATAACTAATAATAATAACTAATAATAAAATTAATAAAAATTAATAACTAAAAAAACTAAATAAATAAAAAAACTAATAAAAAAACTAATAACTAAAAAATAAACCCAATAATAAAACTAACTAAATAACTAATAAACTAAATAAGTAAACTAAGAAAACTAACTAAATAACTAAACTAATAACTAATAACAAAAACTAATAAATAATAATAACTAAAAAAGTAACTAAACTAATAACTTATAACTAATAATAAACTTATAAATAATAATAACTAAATAATAACTAATAAAAAACAAAAAAATAATAATAATAACTAATAACTAAGTAACTAATAAATAACTTATAAAACTAAAAACTATTAAATAAATACAACTAATAATAACTAAATAATAACTAACTAATAACCTAACTAATAACTAAACTAATAAACTAAAAATAATAATAACTAAAAATTCTTAAATAAGTAAACTAAAATAAATAATCACTAACTAACTAACTAATAAACTAATAAAACCTAAAAAACTAATAACTAAAATTAACTAAAACAACTAAACTAAAACTAAAATAATAACTAAATAATAAAACTAATAATTAAACTAATAACTAATAACTAATAAAAACTAATAATAATAATAATAATAATAAACAAATAAAACTAATATCTAAATAAAATAAAATAACTAATAATAATAATAAAACTAAATAATTAAATAATAATAATAACTAACTAAATAATATAATAACTAATATATAATAAAACATAATAACTAAAATTAATAACTAAAACTAATAAACTAAACTAATTAACTAAAACTAATAAACTAAATAAACTAAATAATAAAACTAATAAATAACTAAATAACTAATTAATAATAAAACCTAAAACTAATATCTAAATAACTAAACTAAAACTAATAACTAATAAAATAACCTAACTAATAGTAATAACTAACTAATTATAAAAACTAATAACCTAATTAATAATAAGTAATTAACTAAAAATTAATAATAACTAATAAAACTAACTAATAAAATTAAAAACTAATAACTAAACTAAACTAACTAACTAAACTAATAAAATCAATAAAAACTAACTAACTAATAAACTAATAATAACTAAAAAATTAACTAATAAAACTAAAAAATAATAAACTAATAAAACTAACTAATAATTAACTAATAACTAATAACTAATAACTAACTAATAACTAAATAATATAAAATCTAAAACTAAAATTAATAACTAAATAACTAACTAAACTAAATTAAAAACTAGAAACTAACTAATTATAACTAATAAAACTAAAAAAACAAACTAAAATAACAAAACTAAATAACTAATAAAATTAACTAATAATAATAAACTAATAAAAACTAATAACAAATAACTAATAATAATAACTAATAATTAATAATAAAGCTAAAAACTAACTAATAATAATAATTAATAATTAATAACTAATAATAATAAGTGAAAACTAAAACTAATAAAACTAATAAAATAATAACTAATGATAAAACTAACTAAACTATCTAAAATAATAACAAAATTAATAATAACCTAATAATAACTAATAATAACTAATAACTAAACTAATAACTAAAACTAAAAATAATAATAATAACTACTAAAGCTAAACCAACCTAAACATAAACCTAAACCAAAAACATAAACCAAAACATAAACCAAAAAAATAAAATACCTAAACTAAAATAAATAAACTAAATAAAATAAAAATTAAATAAAAAATATAATAAACTAAAATAAATAAAAAAATAAACTAAATAAACCTAAACGTACTAGTTTACTTATTTTTTTTTTAAAATAAAATTTATAAAAATTATAAAAAATCCTAACCCTAAACCCTAAATTCTAAAAACTGTGATCCCTAAATCCAAAACCCTAAACCCTAAGCCATAGACACTAAACCCTAAACCCTAAACCCTATGCTCTAAATCCTAAGCCTCAGACCCTAATTGTATGCCTAAAACCCTAAAACCATAAACCACAAAACAACCCTAAACCTAACTTGAAACTAAACCAGACCAAACCTCAAACCCAAACCTAAACCACAAACCTAAACCCTAATCACTAAACACTAAAAATAAAAAAACCTAAACCTAAATAAAATAAAATAATAAAATAAAATAAAAACCTAAACCTAAACCTACAAATAAAATAAAATAAAAAAATCAAAACTAAACTAAAATAAATTTAATAAAAACATAAACTAAACTAAAAAAATAAATCTAAAAATAAAAAAAGTTAAAGAAAATAAAAACTAAAATAAAATAAAAATAAAATAAACCTAGAATAAAATAAAATAAAAATAAAATAAAAACCAAAATTTAAAAGTTAAATCTAAAAATAAATAAAAAATAAAACCTAAACTCTAATGTAAAAAAAAACTTAAAAATAAAATAAAAATAAAATAAATAAAATAAAATAAACAAAATAAAATAAAACTAAACCTAAATGAAAATAAACTAAATTAAAATATCTAAAAACCTTAAACCCTAAAAACTAATAGTAAACTAAAACTAATAAAACCTAATAACTAATAAAACTAATAAAACTAAAACTAATAACTAAATAAACTAATAATAACTAATAATAAATAGCTAATAATAATAATAAACTAATTAAACTAAAACTAAACCTAATAAATAACTAATAAAACTAAAAACCTAATAAAATTAATAATAATAAATAACTAAAACTAATAACTAATAAACTAATAATAAACTAAAACTAATAAAATTAATAAAAATAACTAATAATAATAATAAAACTAGTAAAGCTTATAAATAAAAGTAATAATAATAAACTAAACCTAATAATAACAACTAAACTAACTAATTAATAAAAGCAAATAAATAACTAATAATAACTAATAACTAAAACTAATAAACTAAAACTAAATAACTAACTAAACTAATAACTAATTATAACTAAACTAATAAAAATAAATAATAATAATAATAATAACTAAACTAATAAACTACATAACTAATAACTAATAACAAATAAATAATAAACTAATAACTAATAAAGTAATAATAACAAAACTAAAAATAATAAATATTGTAATAACTAAAACTAATAATAATAACTAGTAACTAATAACTAATATAATAAACTAATAACTAACTAATAATAACTAGTAAATAACTAATAACTAATAAAAACTAAACTAAACTAACTAAATAATAATTCAAAATAAACTAATAACTAATAATAAAATCAAATAACTAAACTAATAACTAATAAATAAAACTAAATAACTAACCTAACCAATAAAACTAAATTATAAAAAATAATAAAATAAATAGCTAACTAACTAACTAATAAATAAAATAAAAATAAAACTAATAACCAAATAAAACTAATAACTAAATAAAACTAATAAACTAAAACTAATAACTAACTAATCTGATAACTAATAATAAACTAATAATGAAAACTAAAAAGCTAATAAAACTAAAACTAATAATAATTAAAAAACTAAAACTAACTAATAATAATAATAATAATGAAATTAATTAACTAATAATAAAATAACTACTAACTAAACTAAATAAAAACTAACAAAACTAAAAACTAAACTAAAATAAAATAGTAATAAATAGTAACTAATAAACTAAAACTAAAAAACTAATAACTAATAAAACTAATAACTAAAATAATAAACTAATAATAATAATAATAATAATAATAATAATAATAATAATAATAACTAATAATAAACTACAATTAATACTAAAACTAAACTAAAAACTAAACCATGAACTAATGATGATAATAACTAATAATTAACTAAAATAACTAAACTAATAAAATAATAACTAATAAACTAATAACTAATAAAAATAACTATTAACTAAACCTAATAACTAAATAATTACCTAATAATAACTAAACTAAAACTAACTAAACTAATAAACTAATAACTAATATAACTAACTAACTAGTAATTAATAATAACTAATAAATAAACTAACTAACCAACCTAAAAACCTAATAATTAAAACTAAATAAATAAACAAATAACTAATAAAAGCTAATAAAACTAATAATAATAACTAAACTAATAAATAAACATAAACAACTAAACTAACTAATCACTAAACTAATAAATTAAAACTAAATAAACTAACTAACTAAAAAACTAAAAAAACTAATAAACTAATAACTAATAACTAATATCAAAACTAATAAACTAATAAACTAAACCTAAACTAACTAAAATAATAATAACTAATAAATAAACCTAATAACTAATAAACTAATAACAAAACTAATAATAAAAAACTAAAAACTTAAATAACTAAACTAATATAACTAATAACTAATAATTAACTAATAAAAAACTAAAACTAATAAACTAATAACTAACTAAATAATAACTAATAGCTAACTAAATGCTAATAACTAAACTAAGAAACTAAATAATAACTAAACTAATAAACTAAAAACTAATAATTAAAATAACTAAAGTAATAAACTAATAACTAATAAACTAATAGCTAATAACTAATAACATATAAACTAATAACTAATAATAACTAAACCCTAAAAACATAAAAACCTAAACCAAAACTAAATAAAACTTAAAAATAAAATAAATAAATAAACTTAAATCTAACTAAAATAAAAACCTCAACTAAAACATAAAATTAAAAATCTAAACTAAAAGGTAAACTAAATAAACTAAATAAAATTAAGCCTGCTAGTTTACTTAAATTTAAAATAATAATGAAATAAATAAATAAATAAAAAACCCTAACCCTAAAACCACAAAAAAACTCTAAACTACCTGACAAACACTAATCCAAAACTCACATTAAACTCTAGGCCTAAACCCAAACCCAAAACCTGACCACAAACATTAAAACTAAACCACAAACCTACTATAATCCATAAACTCTGATATGCAAAAAAACCTAAACCTAAATAAAATAACAAAATAAATAAATAAAAACCTAAACTAAAACTTAAACCTAAACTTAGAAATATAATAAAATAAAATAAAAACTAAACTAAAACAAAATAACTAAAAACCTAAACTAAACTAGAAAATAAAATAAAAATAAAATAAGCTTAAAATAAAATATAATAAAAACTAAATAAAACCTAAACCTAAAAAAATAAACCTAAAAATTAAACCTAATAATAAATAAAAAGAAAACCTAAACCCTAAACTAAAAAAACTAAACCTAAAATAAAAATAATATAAACTAAATAAAATAAACCTAAACCTAAACTAAAATAACCCTAAAGCCTAAACCATAATCTGTAAACTAATTGTAAACCCTTAAAACCTAAACTAAATAAAACCTAAAAATAAAATAAAATAATAAGATAAAATAAAACCTAAATTAAAATCTAAACCTAATAATAATATAAAATATAAAATAAAAACAAAACTAAAATAAAATTATTAAAAACCTAAAATTAACTAAAATAATAAAATAAACCGAAAAATAGAAAACCAACATAAAATAAAAACTAAACCTAAAATAAAATAAATTAAATCTAAAATAAAATAAAATAAAATCTAAATAAAAAACTAAACTTAAAAAATAAACCTAAAATAAATAAAAAATAAAACCTAAACCCTAAACTAAAAAAAACCTAAACCTAAAATAAAAATAAAATAAACCTAAACCTAAACTAAAATAAACTAAACTAAAATAAATAAAACCTAAACCTAAACTTCAAATAAACTAAACCTGAACCTGAACTTAACCTAAATAAAATAAAATAAACTAAAAATAAACCTAAAACTAAATAAATAAATAAAACCTAAAAATAAACCTAAAATAAAAACCTAAAACCTGAACCTAACGAATAAAATTAAAACCTAAACCTAAAAATAAAAATTAAAAACTAATCATAAAAAATAAAATAAAAATAAAACTAAACTATAAAATAAACCAAAACCTAAACCTAAATAAATAAAATAAATAAATAAATAAAAAATAAATAAATAAATAAAATAAAAATAAACTAAATAAACCTAAACTTACCAGTTTACTTAATTTAAAAAATAAAAAAAATTTAAAAAAAAACTAACCCTAAACCCTAAATAAAAATAACTAATAAACAAATAAATTAATAACTAATTATAATAAATAATAAAAATAACAAATAATAAATAACTAATAAAACTAACTAATAACAAGTAAAGCTAAAAAAACTAATAATAACTAATAATAACCTGAACTAATAAAAAAAATTAAAACTAATAAACTAATAACTAATAACTAATAACTAAAACTAAAATAATAATAAAACTAATAATAACATAACTAATAACTAATAATAATAACTAAGTAATAAAAAAATAATAAAATAAAAAGCTAAAACTAAAAACTAAAATATAATAAAACTAATAAACTAATTACTAAACTAATAAACCTAAATAATAAATAACTAACTAATAAACTAATAAACTAATAAACTAAAAACTAAAACTAAAACAAATAACTAAAAATAATAAAATTAATAACAAATAATAACTAATAATAACTTAAAACCTAAATAAAACTAACTAATAAACTAAATAACTAATAACTAATAATAATTAATAACTAATAATAATAACTAATAATAATAAAACAAAACTAAAAACTAAACATAACTAATAATAACTAAAACTAACTAAACTAATAACTATTAACTATTAACTAATAAAACTAAAATAATAATTAATAACTAATAATAATAAAACTAATAAACTAATAACTAATAAACTAATAAATCAACTAAACATAACTAATAAAAACTAACTTAAATAATTAAATAAATTAATAACTAAATAACTCAAAAATAACTAACTAAACTAATAAAAACTAAATAATAACTAATAAAAAAACTAAACTAAAAATCTAATAATAACTAATAAAACTAATAAAACTAAAACTAATAACTAAATAAACTAATAATAACTAATAATAAATAGCTAATAATAATAAACTAATTAAACTAAAACTAAACCTAATAAATAACTAATAAAACTAAAAGCCTAATAAAATTAATAACTAATAATAAATAACTAAAACTAATAACTAATAAATTAATAATAAACTAAAACTAATAAAACCTAATAACTAATAAAATTAATAAAAATAACTAATAATAATAATAAAACTAGTAAAGCTTATAAATAAAAGTAATAATAATAAACTAAACCTAATAATAACAACTAAACTAACTAATTAATAAAAGCAAATAAATAACTAATAATAACTAATAATTAAAACTAAAAAACTAATAAACTAAAACTAAATAACTAACTAAACTAATAACTAATAATAACTAAACTAATAAAAATAAATAATAATAATAATAACTAAACTAATAAACTACATAACTAATAACTAATAATAAATAATAAACTAATAACTAATAAAGTAATAATAACAAAACTAAAAATAATAAATATTGTAATAACTAAAACTAATAATAATAATAACTACTAACTAATAACTAATATAATAAACTAATAACTAACTAATAACTAACTAATAATAACTAGTAAATAACTAATAACTAATAAAAACTAAACTAAACTAACTAAATAATAATTCAAAATAAACTAATAACTAATAATAAAATTAAATAACTAAACTAATAACTAATAAATAAAACTAAATAACTAACCTAACTAATAAAACTAAATTATAAAAAATAATAAAATAAATAGCTCACTAACTAATAAAACTAAAACTAATAAACAATAAAAACTAATAACCAAATAAAAACTAATAACTAAATAAAACTAATAAACTAAAACTAATAACTAACTAAACTGATAACTAATAAGAACTAATAACTAATAATGAAAACTAAAAAGCTAATAAAACTAAAACTAATAATAATTAAAAAACTAAAACTAACTAATAATAATAATAATGAAATTAATTAACTAATAATAAAATAACTACTAACTAAACTAAATAAAAACTAACTAAACTAAAAACTAAACTAAAAGCTAAATAACTAATAAAAACTAGTAAAACCTAATAAACTAAACTAACTAACAACTAATAAACTAACTAACTAATAAACTAATAACTGAAATAATAAACTAATAACTAATAATAATAATAATAATAATAATAATAACTAAAAAACTTACTAATAAACTAACTAACAGACTAATGACTAATAAGGAATAACCAAAAACCTAAAAATAATAATAATAAACTAATAAAAA
Source organism: Cymbidium sinense (assembly GCA_021442155.1). Classification (NCBI taxonomy): domain Eukaryota; kingdom Viridiplantae; phylum Streptophyta; class Magnoliopsida; order Asparagales; family Orchidaceae; genus Cymbidium; species Cymbidium sinense. Next base: position 28,009 of record JAKCPB010001607.1, on the reverse strand, counting down.
AACTAACTAAACTAATAACTAGTAAACTAATAATAAAGAAATTACTAATAATAACTAAATAAATAACTAACTAATAATAACTAAATAATTATGAAATAACTAATAAAATAAATTATATAACTAAAAATAAACTAAAATAATAACTAAACTAATAAAACTAACTAATAAACTAAATAATAAACCTTGCTAAAACTAATAAACTAAAATTTAATAAAAATAAATAATAATAAACTAAAAAACTATAATCTAATAACTAATAACTAATACAAACTAATAATAATAACGAAACTAAACCTAAAACCTAATAAACTAATAAAGTAATAATAACTAATAACTAAAACTAACCACTAATGACTAAATAATAATAATAACTAATAATAACTAACACTAATAATAAAAATAACTAATAAAACTAAATAAAAACTAGTAATAACTAAAAAACTAATAATAGACTAAACTAATAATTAATAATAATAAACTAACTAATAATTAGTAACAAATAACAAATAAACTAACTAATAACTAAAAATCTAAAAACTAAAACTAACTAATAAAAAACTAATAACACAATAATAATAATTAATAGAACTAAATAACTAACTAATAAAAAAACTAACCCATAATAAATTACTAAATAAGAAACTAATAAAACTAATAAAAAACCTAATAAAGTAAACTAATAAAAATAACTAAATAAAGCATAATAATGATATAACTAAAATTAATAAGAACTAACTAAATAACTAATAACTAAACTAACTAATAATAATAAAATAACTACTAAAATTAAAAATAACTAACTAATAATAAAAATAATAACTAAACCTAATAATAAAACCAATACTAAATAACTAATAAAACTAAATAACTAAATAATAAAACCTAATAAACTAATAAAAAAACTAACTAAAAATTAAACCTAATAATAAAACTAAAAACTAACTAACTAATAAACCTAATAATCATAGCCCCCACTCGAGTGCCCTAGCCGCCATCCCTCTTCGGCAATCTCTCCGCCATTATCGGCGATCGTCCGATTACATTTCTCTCGAGCCAGGGGTTTCTCTTCTTCTCCTTTCTCTCTTGCTTCTTCTGCCACTATCTGACTTTTTTTGCCCCCTCCGGCTTACTCCTTCTGTTTTGTTGCGATATCGAAATAGAGTGCTTGTCTTGCTGCTGGTATGCCATACTATGGATTCAAGCTGGGCTCCCAGGTGGGAATCCGACCATGTCTCGTCTGAGATAAGGACTGAGGGAAAAATGGTACTAATCCTATCATAGCTTCTAAATCATTTAGGGATGTGCTTATTGGTAAAGCAAATAATGCGGTGAAGTCTTTTAATTTCATTTCTACTATATTTTGGGGTGTACCCTCTGTTATGTGTTCTGATGTTGTGGTGGAAAAATTGGCTAAGCCTTATGAGTTTTCTTTGGTTGGTAAATTTGCTCTTCGTCGCCCGTCTATGGAGAATATCCAAAGTTTTTTCATTCGCTGAAATTGACAGGTGTTTTTTTGATGGGTTTAATTGATTCTCGACATGTTTCGATTCAATTGGCTAACCGTTTGGATTACTCTCGTGTTTTTGCAAGACGTTCTTATTATGTGTTCAACTGTCAAATGCATTTATTAAAATGGACTCCCTTTTTTGACATTAAAGAAGAATCTCCTATTGTTCTAGTTTGGTTGTCTATCCCTAACCTTCGTGTGCATTTCTTTAACCCCGAATTCCTATATCGATGGTCGGCCTGTTCGGTCGACCTCTCCAATTGGATCAAGCTACTGCTTCTAGCTCTAGACCTTCTGTTGCCCGTGTTCTTGTGGAAGTGGATATTACTAAAAAATATCCTAAGGAAATTTGGATAGGATCAGAAAAATATGGATATTTGCAAAAAGTAGAATTTGAAAATTTTCCTATATTTTGTTCATTGCAAAATTCATGGGCATGGCTTTCTTTGAGTGTTTTGTAGCTCATCGCATTTAAAAAAAATTCTTTGGTCTCCAAATCTACTCTTGGTACTAAGGACATTTTGAATGAAACATCGAAGGAGATGGCCACCCAAATAGCGATAAAAATGAGCCCCAAACTCTTAGGCATAAAAGCGATCCCAAGGCGAATATGGTGACCAATCCCTCACAAATCTAATGAGGGATCAATTTCCTCATGGTGGATCCAAGTCTCAAATCCAAAATAGTGATATCAATGTTTCCAATTTCGATTCAGGATCTCCTCTTGTTACTGATTCTCTTAATAATGCTAATTGTATTACTATGCCATCTCCAATAGCCCAAGATCAGTTGAATGATAAGGTTGGTTTGGAGGAGGTGCAGTATTTAGAGATAACTTCCACCCCGGATCTAGGGGTTTGTGTTATGCCTCATTCTAACCCATCATCCAATTCTTCTGCTATCGTGGACCAAAATCTAGAACCTAAGATGCATCAGGTGATGAACAATGAGTTGGAAGAAGGAGAACCGATAGTTAATCTTCAGGCATCTATAGGTAATAAACAATTAATTGGAATTTCCTTATCGGATGGTGAGGCTGTTGGTTTGGAAAATGATTTTCGTATTGTCTCAAAAAAAAAAAGGAAAAACAAATCACATAAATTTAAATCTCCTATCTATGTCAGAATTACTAGATCTGGCTCTTCTCGTCCTAAGTAATGGTCTCTTTCTTGATTTGGAATGCGAGAGGGATATGCTCCCTCTCTGTTCATAATAGACTTAGCAATTTAGTTCGCATTCATAACATTTCTTTTCTGGCAATTTTGGAACCCTTTATCCTTCCTTCTAACATCCAATCTATTGCTAGAATGATTGGCTTTAGTAGTTTTTTGCGAACTCAAGTAATAAAATTTGGATCTTTTGGAAAAATCCTTTTGCATTCCATATTATTCAGGACCTTCACCAGGTCATGAATACTAAAATCTCCCTTAGCAATTGGTCCTGCTTTGGATCTTTTGTCTATGCTTCATGCAACAGGTATGGTAGAAGAAACCTATGGGATGATCTGATTAATTTCTCGACCTCAATTAATGCTCCCTGGTTTATGGGTGGAGATTTTAATATTATTGCTTCCTTGGCAGAATGAAGGGGTGGAAATCCTCCTAGCCCTTTATCTATGGAGTAATTTAATAATATGGCTCTTGATTGTCACTTGAGATCGGGCTTGTGGCTCCCACGAACAACCGAATGTGGCAAAGACTTGATAGGATCCTGTTTAATGATCTATGGATAAACTCCTTTTTGAATACATCAGTTGAACATCTTAGTAGAACCCTATCCCATCACTCTCCTTTGCGTATTTCTGTTAAGGTTAATACGGAGTCCCCATCCCTTTCATTTTCAAAATATGTGGTTGCTGGATACCAGATTTGCGAAGGTGGTGGGTAATAATTGGGAGACCCTCTTTATCCTGATGATTCTGTTTTGGGGATGAAGAGACTTTGGCTGAAATTAAAAAGGCTTAAACAGTTGCTCAAATGGTGGAACAAAAACGCTTCAAAAACATTTTCGACTTAAAAGAATTAGAACAAGAGGTCATATCGTTAGAGGAAGAGGTTATCCTGGATACTTCTAAAATTATTTTATTAAACCAAGCCAAAGATAAATTAACCAACTATCAAGATATGGAGGAAACTTATTGGAGGCAAAAGGCTTCTGCTAAAAAACTATCGGAGGGAGATAGGAACACCAAATATTTTCATGCGTTATTCAATAAGAGAAAGGCCTTAAATCGCATTAAGAAAATTAAAAATTCTAATAATAGTTGGATTTCTGATGAAAATGAACTTGCTGATTCGGGTGTTTCTTACTTCAATAACATGCTAAATAATCATGTGATATATGAGGAATTGGCAAGTCCTGAGGTTATGCCCAAAATCATCACTGAAGATGACAACATAATGCTTACATCCTTACCCTCTGAAGTAAATTACATCGACCCTTCAGAATATGAATTCAGATTCTGTGGCTAGCCCTGATGGATTCACTCCTCTCTTTTAGCAAAAATGTTGGAATATTATCAAAGACGATGTGGTTAAAGCGGTTCTTGATTTTTTTAGAGGGACCACCCTCCCCAAATTCTTCTCTAGTACTTCCATTGTACTAATTCCTGAAATCAAAAACCCTAAACATTGGAATTAATTTAGGATAATAAGTCTTTGTACTTTTTTCAATAAGCTCATATCGAAGATCCTAGCCAAAAGATTAGGTATGCTACTTCCCAAAATCATTTCTCCTAATCAAACTGGCTTTGTTAAAGGTCATTATATTTTTGATAATGTATTATTGGCTCAAGAAATTGTCCACGATCTAAACACTAAAGTTTGAGGTGGGAACCTTGTCCTTAAGTTAGACATATCTAAAGCCTATGATAACATTAGTTGGTCATTCATCTACAAAATTTTATCTTTATTTGGCTTCTCCGATTCATTCATTAATTTAATAAAAATTAAAAATTTTGGGTTTTCTTTACTTATTAACAGCAAGATGCACGGCTTCTTTTCTTCTTTGCATGGTATCAGGTAGGGGACCCCCATTCTCCAGCCCTTTTTATTATTGCAGTGGAATATCTTTCTCAAAATCTTAAATTTATGTTTCTCAAAATGCACAACATGTGCTATAAGACTAGGGGTGGTTTTCCTATTTCTCACCTTTGCTTTGCGGATGATTTCATTATCTTCTGCAATGGGACTACCCATTACATTAAGAAATTGTATAAATTTCTTATTCATTTTGGGAGGGAGAGTGGACTTAAAATTAATCCTGACAAAAGTGGCTTCATTGCTAGTAATTTGATACCTATCCCTAGGATTAATAATATTAAGAATATCATGGGCTTTTCCCATTATACTCTCCCTATCAAATACCTTAGTATGCCTTTATATCGTGGTGCTAAAAGTTCTTTCCTTTTTGATGAAGTAATTCAAAAAATCTTTAAGAAAATCTCCTCCTAAGAGTTCCACCTTCTTTCTTTTGGAGCCAGATTAGTCCTTATTAAAAGTATTCTCTGCTCCTTACCCTTCTATATGCTTTCCACTATTGTCCCTACCACATCTATTATTAATAAAATTAACTGACTTTTTAATAAATTTTTCTGGGGCTCAAACTCATCATCTAAAAAAAATGCACTGGGCTAGCTGGTACAAGTGTTGTGGCCCTTTGAATGAAGGTGGTCTGGGTTGTAAAACTTTACAAGATTCCATCAAATATTTTTCCTATAAAATGTGGTGGAACCTTAGAAGTAATCACAGCCTATGGTCAAATTTTATCCTTGCTAAATATTGTAAGGGTAACCATCCCCTAATTTGCAGCTTCAAAATGGGTGACTCCCCTGTGTGGAAAAGACTCTATAACATTAAGTGGGAAGCTGAAGAGCTTATAACTTGGGGTGTTAATTTCGGTTAATCATTTTTTGGCAAGATAATTGGCTGGGTGTGGGTTCTATAGATGCCTTACTAAACACCCATTCGATAAAATGATCAAAGTAAGTTATTTCATTACTCAGAATTCTTGGAATATAGCTCAACTAGGTGCCTATGTCCCTAATAATATCATTAACAAAATCCTGAATATCACCCCTACAACCAATAAAATGGATCAAATTCTATTCAACAAGTCTGCTACTGGAGACTTTATTTTTAAGGATGTGTGACAAACTATTAGATCTAACAATCAAGACTCACCAATATTTTCCAAAATCTGGAGTAACGCTATTCCTGCTTCATTTTTGATTATCACATGGCGTATTCTTAAACATTACATTCCTGTGGATACCATTCTCCAAAAAAAAGGATTTCACCTCCCTTCCAAGTGTCAATGTTGCTTTCACATAGAAACTTTGGATATTCTTTTTTGTTAATGGCCCCATTGCGGCTAAAGTTTGGCATTAGTATGGCATAGAATACTTTACTATTTGATGGATCCCTTTCTATCGTACACCTATTAAATAACTTCCTATCTTATGCTCCGGAAGGTCATGTCAAATGTGTACTGGCTATTACTCTATTGTGGTACATCTGGATGGAAAGAAATGAGGATAAACATAATGACTTTCCCATGAATTTTCACCACATCATTGCTAAAGCTAAAGGCAAAATTTCCTCCCTTTACAAAGCTAAACTTCTTCATCCATCAAGTTTCAAAGATATTAAACATTTGGCTCACTGTTTTGGGATTTTTCTACCATCTACTGAATTTGATTATATCTGTAAGACTATTTATTGGACTAAACCTCAAAACCATACTATTAAGGTTAATATAGATGGTTCTATTGCTAACGGGTTCTATGGGTGTGGGGGTATCTTAAGGGATTTTAGAGGTAAGATGATTGCTACTTTTTCTATTCCTTTAAGACCCTATTCTATTCTTTTTGCTGAAATTTATGGTTTTCACTATGGGATATTACTATGCATTCAGAAAGGCTTTAAAAAAATGCTGGCGATGCTTTCTTGCTCTGAATTTATTAAACTCCGGAGCTCATGGTAATGCTGAAGTCTACTATACTCTCAATCATACTAGAAGGCTTCTTGCTTCTCTTGATTATCATATCTCTCATATTTATCGAGAAGGGAATTCTTGTGCAGATTTTTTGGCTAATCTGGGTACAAAGTCCTCTATGGTTAAGATATTTTTTTTATGATAATAGTCCCCCTTTATTAAGGGGATTTTTAAATTTAGATAGAACTGGTCTACCTTATGTTAGGAAAATGTAAGCTTTTATGTTTGGCAGTTGGATATTATGCTGATTGGTGGAAATTTTCCATCTCCTATTCATTCTTATGGTGCTGGATCCACTCAGTTTTTTTCTCAGGTTGGACTTACATGGCTTTTTGGTATTGTTTTTGTTTCCCTTTGGATTGGGAATTTCGTGATTGGTGCATGTTGCATTTTTCAAATAAGTGGGTTGATGGTAAAATTACAAATTGCATATTCATTGGAGATCTCTATATGCTTATCCTGGTTTTGTTATATGGCAGCTGTCGGCGTTTATTGTCATCTCACCTTTCTTTTTTCTTAATTTTGTTATGCTATGCTCTCTAATCATAATTGATGGTTTAGAGTTGAAAGGTGATTTGGCTCCATTCAGTGGATAGCAATAATTTTCTCTTTAGTGATTATATCATGTTGTTGAGCTTCATAATTTCACTTCGGATGGACGATCATCTCAGGTTTGGTTGTTCTGACGGGTGGCAACTTAATTTGCTAATTTGGATGGTAGTATCATATGTATGGTACCCCTGGTGGGATGCAAATGTATGTGGCAGCCCCAAATTAATGTGGATTTTTGGCTGCACCCCTTTTTTCTCTGTCTTATGGTTTCCCAATATAATTATTTTCTTTTTTACGGGTACTAACTGGCATCCAAGATGGTTTGCAGGTTTCTTCTCTTAATGCAGTTCCGTGAACAATTTTTTGCTAGATCAAAAGCTCTTCTCCTCCCATTAGGATGGTGGCGGACATTCTTTTGCATAGGTTTATTTCTTTGTAATTGGGTATTGTATTTGCTTTTGTTGTGTGAGTTTTGTACTTAGATAGGGGTTTTACTCTTTAGGTTGATTGTAGCTCGTTGAGAGGTAGACTCAGAGTTTAACCCCTCTTTAAGGATCTTGTAACCCTTTTCATTTAAGCAATAAAATTCCCCTATATGGGGTTCTCTAAAAATTTTTTTTAAAAAAAACTAATAAACCTAATAATAATAAATAATAAAACTAAATAAAATAAATAATAATGAATAATAATGAATAATAAACTAATAAAACTAAATAATAAATAACTAAAACTAATAACTAATAATAACTAATAAATAAATAACATAACTAAAACTAACTAACTAATAATAACTAATTAAAAAATATGACTAATAAAAAACCTAATAACTAATAATAATAAAACTAAAACTAATAACTAAAATAATAAATTACCATAAAAACTAAAAAAACTAAAAAAACTAATAACTAGACTAAATAATTAATAAAACTAACTAAAACTAATAATAATAACTAACTAATAAAACTAAACTTACTAAAATAAACTAATAAACTAATAAACTAATAATAAATAATAACTACATAACTAAACTAAAAAACTAATAACTACTACCTAAAATAATAATAAAACCAATAAAAACCTAAAAACTAACTAACTAATAATAAACCTAATGACTAATAATAAAAAAACTAACTAATAATAATAAAGAACTAAAAAACTAACTAACTAAAAAACTAAACTAATAATAACTAATAATAAAACCTAATAAACTAATAATAACTAAAACTAAACCTAACTAAATCTAATAATAATAATAATAACTAACTAACTAATAATTAACTAAAATAACTAATAATAATAACTAACTAATAACTAATAATAACTAAGTAACTAATTAAAAAACTAACTAAAGCTAAATTAAATATCAAAACTAATAAACTAACTAATAAACTAACTAATAAACTAATAAATAACTAAAACCTAATAATAAATTAAACTAACTAATAACAAAACTAAAACTAAACTAAATAACTAAATAATAAATAAACTAATAACTAATAACTAACTAATATATAATAATAATAATAATAAAACTAAAATAACTAATAACTAAATAATAAAACTAAACTAAACTAACTAATAAATAATAACTAAAACTAATAACTAAACTAATAACTAATAACTAATAATAATAATAATAAACTAATAATAAACATAATAAAAACTAATAAATAAAATAACTAATAATAAACTAATAATAATAACTAACTAATAAATAACTAAATAACTAATACAAACTAATAATAATAAACCTAAAAAACTAATAAACTAAATAAAATTAAAAAAACTAAACTAACTATAATAACTAATAAAACTAACTAAAACTAATAAACTAAAACCTAATAAACTAATAGTAACTAATAACTGATAAAACTAACTAAAACTAAACTAATAAGCAATAACTAAACCTAATAACTAATAACTAAAAAATAAACGAATAAACTAACTAAATAAACTAATAAAAAAAACTAATAATAACTAACTAATAATAATAATGAATAACTAATAATAATAATAATAACTACATAAATAACTAATAACTAACTAAAATAATAACTAATAAAACTAATAATAACTAACTAATAAACGAATGAAACTAATAACTAATAACTAAGTAAAACTAATAACTAACAAATAATAAACCTAATAAACTAAACTAATAACTAGAACTAATAATAATAAATTAATAATTAATTAATAAACTAAACTAACTAAATTAAACAAACTAATAAAATAATAATAATACTAAAAAACTAATAAACTAATAACTAATAACTAATAACTAAAATCTAAATAACAAATGAAACTAATAAACTAATAAACTAAATAACTAAACTAACTAAAACTAATAATAACTAAACTAATAAACTAAATACTAATAACTAATAATTAATAACTAACTAAAACTAATAATAATTAATAATAAAACTATAATTAACTAAATTAAAACTAAAAGCTATAATTAATAACTAATAACTAATAAACTAAACTAAACTAATAAAACTAACTAATAAACTAACTAACTAATAACTAAATAAAACTAATAAAATAATAAACTAAAACTAAATAAACTAAAAACTATCAATCTAAAAACTAATAAACTAATAAAATAATAAAATAATAACTAACTAATATCTAATAAACTAATAAGTAATAAAAACTAATTAACTAAAAACTAAATAACTAATAAACTAACAAATTAACAATTAAACTAATAACTAAACTAAAAAAACTAATAACTAATAAAAACTAAACCTAATAACTAATAAAACAAATAAACTAACTAATAACTAAACTAAAACTAACCTAACTAATAACTAATAATAAACTAAACTAACTAACTAATAAATAAACTAAAACTAATAACTAATAAACCTAATAATAATAAATAAATTAATAAAAACTAAATAAACTAATAATTAATAACTAAATAACTAATAATACAACAACAACAACAACAACAACAACAACAACAACAAGCCTTAATCCCACTAGGTGGGGTCGGCAACATGAATCCTTCATCTCCATTGTGTCCTATTATGTGTCAAATTCTTATTTAAATCAAGTATACTAAGATCATTTTTTATATATCTTAACCAAGTCTTTTTAGGTCTACCTCTACCTTTCTTAACATAAGGCAAATCTAATGCAACTACGCTCCTAATCGGGTCATCGGACGGCCGATGCTTTAATAGCTAATAATAACTAAACTAAAAAACCTAATAACTAAAACAAACTAACTAATAAACTAACTAATAAAAACTAATAACTAAAACTAAAACTAAACTAATAAAACTAATGATTAATAATAACTAATAAAATGAACTAATAAACTAAACTAATGAATAATTAAACTAAAACCTAATAAGACTAATAATAAAACTAATAACTAATATTAATAACTCACTAAAACTAACTAATAAAACTAATAAAATTAAACTAATAACTAATAATAACTAATTTAAAAACTAAACTAATAATTAATAACTAATAATAGTAACTAAACTAATAATTAAACTAAATAACAAAATAACTAATAACTAATAACTAATAAACTAAATAAATTAATAACTAAAATAACTAATAAACTAATAACTAACTAATAATAACTAATAATAATAAAAAAACTAACTAATAACTAACTAATAAAAACTAACTAAACTAAATAATAAATAACTAATAATAAATAACTAAACTAATAACCTAAAATAATAACTAAAATTAACTAATAACTAATAAATAACTAATTAACAAACTAATAATAAATTAACTAAAACTAACTAACTAAACTAATAAAATTAACTAAAAACTAATAACTAACTAAAACTAATAAAATGAAAACTAAATAATAAAACTAACTAAAATGAGCTAACTAATAAATAAATAACTAATAATTAAACCTAATATAACTAATAAACTAATAACTAACTAATAAACTAATAATAAAAAAATAACTAACAAAATAATAAACTAATAACTAACAACAAATTAATAAAATAACTAATAAAACTAAACTAAAACTAACTAACTATAAACTAACTAACTAATAAAACTAACTAATAACTAATAATAATAATAATAATAATAAAACTAACTAAAAATAATAATAACTAACTAGGAACTAACTAATATTAATAAACTTATAACTAATAATAACTAAACTAAACTAATAACTAATAACTAATAAAACTAACTAATAACTAATAACTAATAAAACCTAAAAAAACTAAAACTAACAACTAAATAACTAACTAATAACTAAAAACTAAACTAACTAATAACTAGTTAACTAAAACCTAAATAACTAATAAACTAAAACTAATAAACTAAATAACAAAATAATAACTAACTAAACCTAATAACTTAAAGCTGATAAAATAATAACTAAAACTAATAACTAACTAAACTAATAACTAAATGAATAAAACTAACTAATAACTAAAACTAATAATATAACTTATAACTAATAAAAACTAACTAACTAATAACTAATAATAACTAAACAACTAACTAACTAGTAAAAATAACTAATAAAATTATTAATAATAAACTAATAAACTAAAAACTAAATAACCTAATAAAACTAACTAAACTAAACTAAAAATAATAATAATAAACTAAAAAATAAATAACTAAACTAATCACTAATAAATAATAAAACAAAAAACTAAAACTAAATAAAACTAACTAATAACTAATAATTAAACTAACAAAAATTAATTAAGCTAATAATAACTAACTAAAAACTAAATAAACTAGACTAAACTAATAATAACTAATAGTTACTAACTAATAAATAATAAATAATTAACCTAATAACTAATAAAAACTAATAATAAAATTAAACTAATAACTTATAAACTAATGATTAACTAATAATAAATAATAAACTAATAACTAATTAACTAACTAATAACTAATAAAACCTAGTAAACTAAATAATAAAAATAATAAATAACTAAATAACTAACTAATAAACTAAAAACTTACTAAAACAAATAACTAATAACTAATAACTAAAACTAAATAATAAAAACTAAACTAACTAAACTATTATAATAACTAAAACTAATAATAAGTAATAACTATCTAAAACTAATAAAACTAAAAACTAATAAAACTAAATACTAATAAAACCTAATAACTAAATTAATAACTAATAAGTAACTAATAACTAAACTAATAACTAAACTAATAAACTAATAACTAGGCTAATAATAGTACCTAATAACTAAATCACTAATAATAACTAAAATAATAATAAATTAAAAACTAAACAAAAATAAAAACTAATAACTAACTTAAAACTAATAACTAAACTAATAACTAAACTAACTAAATAATAATAACTAAACTAGAAACCTAATAAAACTAATAACTTATAACTACTAATAAACCTAATAACTAACTAATAACTAATAACAAACTAATAATAACTAAACTAGTAACTAATAATAAAACTAATAATAACTAACTAAAAAACTAGAACTATTAAACTAATAACTAAAAACTAACTAAACAAACTAAAAAAATAAACTAATAAATAACTAATAAATAAACTAATAACTAATCATAAATAAACTAATAACTAATAATAATAATAATTACTAAAAAAACTAAACTAATAACTAATAAATAATAAAACCTAATAAATAAACTAATAAAACTAATAACTAAAACTAATAAAATTAATAAAAACTAATAAATAACTAACTAAAAACTAATAAACTAATTAAACTAACTAATAACAAATAATAACTAATAACTAAAATAACAACTAAAAAACTAAATAAAACTATATTAATAACTAAATAAATAATAATAATAATAATAATAATAATAACTAACTAATAAAATAAATTAATAATAAAATTAACTAAAACTAACTAATAATAATAACTAACTAATAAAACTAACTAATAATAACTAATAACTAAAACTAAATAACTAAGCTAAAACTAATAATAATAAACCTAATAAAACTAAAACTAATAAAACTAACTAAAACTAATAAAACTAATAAAACTAAATAACTAAATAACTAAACTAATAACTAAAAATTTAAATAACTAACTAATAACTAATAAACTAATAAATAAATAACTAACTAATAACTAAACTAATAAAATTAGTAATAACTAAAACTACTAACTAATAACTAAAACTAATAATAACTAAATAACAACTAATAAAACTAATAATAATAAACCAATAACTAAATAATAATAATAAAAACTAACACTAACTAAGTAATAAACTAAAAACTAACTAATAACTAATAAACTAAAACCTAATAAATAAACTAATAAAACTAATAACACTAATAATAACTAAACTAATAACTAATAACTAATAAATAATAAATAATAAATAATAACTAATAACTAATTAAAACTAATAATAACTAGCTAAAACTAATAATAATAAAACTAATAAATAATAATAATAAAGATAATAATAAAACTAAGAACTAACTAATAACTAACTAATAACTAATAATAACTAATAATAATAATAAATAGATAAATAATAATAATAACTAACTAATAATAAAACTAATAACTAATAAACCTAATAATAACTAAACTAAAACTAACTAATAATAACTAAACTAATAACTACTAAAAACTAAATTAAAAACTAAAGATCTAATTAACTAATAAATAATAAATAATAATAATAATAAAAATAACTAACTAAATAACTAATCTAAAACTAATTACTAATAATAACTAATAATAATTAATAACTATAATAACTAATAAAAATTAGTAAACTAATAAACTAATAACTAATAATAACTAATAACTAATAACTAAATAATAAATTAACTAATAATACCAAACTAATAATAAAACTAATAAAACTAATAACTAAAATAACTAATAAACTAAAGTAAATAACTAACTAATAATAATAATTAATAAACTAAACTAAATAACTTACTAATAATAATAACTAATATTAACTAATAACTAATAAAACTAATAAAAAAACTCATAAACTAATAATAACTAAAAATAATAAAATAACTAACTAATAAACCTAATAACTAATAATAACTAAGCTAATAAACTAATAAACTAGTAACAAAAAAAAAACTAAACTAATAAACAAATTACTAAAGCTAATAATAGCTAAATAACTAATAACTAATAAACTAATAACTAAAACTAACTAATAATAAAAACTAATAAACTAACTAATAACAGACTAAAACTAACTAATAAATAAAACTAATAACTAACTAATAAAACTAATAACTAAATAACTAATAAAACTAAATAAACTAATAACTGATAAATAATTAACTAATTACTAAGAATAACTAAACTAATAATAATAACTAAACTAAAACCTAATCAAACTAATAAATAATAACTAAACCTAAAACTATAACTAATAAACCTAATAATAAAACTAGTAACTAACTAATAGACTAATAACTAAATTAAGAATAATATATAATAATAAACTAAAACTAATAAACTAACTAAACTAACTAAAACTAAACTAATAACTAACTAATAAACTAAAACCTAATAAACTAATAATAATACTCAAAACTAACTAATAATTAAATCTAATAACTAATAAATTAAATAACAATAAACTAATAATAATACTCAAAACTAACTAATAATTAAATCTAATAACTAATAAATTAAATAACAATAAACTAATCTAAAACTTAAAAATGAACAACTAATAACTAAGCTTAAACCTAAAACTAATAATAATAAGCTAACTAACTAAAAACTAATAACTAAACTAACTAATAATAATAATAAACTCATAAATAATAAAACTAAAAAACTAATAATAAAACTAAACTTAATAAACTAATAAACTAATAATAATAATAATAATAAGAACTAACTAATAACTAAGAACTAATAATAATAATAATAACTAAACTAATAACTAATAATAAACTACTAATAAAATTAATAATAATAACTGATAAAACTAACTAAACTAACTAAAGTAACCTAAAAAACCTAATAACTAAATACCAAAACCTAATAATAACTAATAGTGAAAATAATAAATAAACTAAATAACTAAACTAATAAACTAAACTAATAATAACTAAACTAATTAACTAATAAAAAAAAATAAATAAATAACTAATAACTAAAAACAAATAACTAAAACTAATAATAATAAACTAATAAAATTAATAACTAATTAATAATTAAAACTAAATAACTAACTAATAACTAATAACTAATAACTAATAATTAATAATAACTAATAAATAAACTAATAACTAACTAAAAACTAAATAAAACTAAAATAATAGCTAAACTGATAACTAATAATAAATAATAACTAAACTAAATAACTAAAAATAATAATAAATAAACTAAAACTAATAAACTAATAATAATTAAAAACTAACTAAATAATAATAAACTAACTAGAAACTAATAACTAACTAACAAACTAAAACAAAATAACTAAACCTAATAAACTAATAAACAAATGAACTAATAACTAACTAATAATTAACTAAAACTAATAATAAAACTAACTAACTAATAATAACTAAAAAATAATATAAAACTAACTAATAATTAATAAACTAATAAAACTAATAACTAATAAACTAAATAAAACTAAAACTAACTAATAATAACTAATAAACTAAAATAATAAAACTAATAAACCTAACTAACTAATGATAATAATAATAATAATAATAATAATAATGACTAAAGAATAATAATAATAACTAATAAAACTAACTAATAACTAATGGACTAAACTAATAAAACTAATAACTAACTAATAAAAACCTAATAAGTAATAATAATACTAAACTAATAACTAACTAATAAACTAACTAATAATAACTAATAAAAACTAATAAAACTTATAACTTAACTAATAAAAATAAAAGTAAATTACAAAATTAATAATAACAACTAACTAATAAAAAACTAAACTAATAACTAATAAACTAAACTAATAAAACCAAAATAATTGATAATAACTAATAACTAAAACTAATAATAATAACTAACTAATAAAACTAAAAATTAAAAACTAAAACTAACTAAATAACTAACTAATAATTAAAAAGTTAATAACCAAACTAATAACTAACTAAATAACTAACTAAAAATAAGACTAACTAGTAATAAACTAATAACTAAAAAAAACTAACTAACTAAAACTAATAATAATAAACTAACTAAAATAACCTAATAAAACTAAACTAATAATAACTAATTAACAAACTAAAAACTAATAAAATAATAAATAAACTAAAAACTAATAAACTAACTAAAACTAAATAAACTAAACTAATACTAATAACTAATAAACTAATAATTATAAAACCTAATTAATAATAATTAACTAATTAAAAACTAAAAAAATTAAAAATTTAACTAACTAACTAATAAAAAACTAATAAATAAACTAACTAATAACTAAAAAAAATAAAAAAACTAACTAACTAAAACTAATAAAACTAAACTAAAAACTAACGAATAATAACTAAACTAATAACTAAACTAATAACTAACTAATAATAACTAATAATAAACTAACTAAAATAATAACTAATAAACTAATTAATAACTAATAATAATAAACTAATAAAACTAATAAACTAAACTAACTAACTAATAACTAATAATAAATAATAATAAAACTAATAATAAAAATAAACTAAAAACTATAATTAATAACTAAAAACTAATAACTAATAAACTAAACTAAACAAATAAAACTAACTAACTAATAAACTAACTAATTACTAATTTATAATAACTAATAATAAACTAACCAAAATAATAACTAATAAACTAATTGATAACTAATAATAATAAACTAATAAACTAAACTAACTAAAACTAAACTAACTAACTAATAACTAACAATCTAAACTAATAACTAATAACTAATAATGATAAAACTAATAATAAAACTAAACTAAAAACTATAACTAATAACTAATAATTAATAACAAATAAACTAAACTAAACTAAACTAATAAAACTAACTAACTTATAAACTAATAACTAATAAAAACTAATAAAATAATAAACTGAAATAAAATAAACTAAAAACTATTAATCTAATAAACTAATAAAATAATAACTAACTAATAACTAATAAACTAAACTAATAACTAATAATAACTAATAAAATAAACTAAACTAATAGCTAACTAATAACAACTAATAATAAACTAACTAAAATAATAACTAATAAACTAATTAATAACTAACTAATAATAAATTAATAATAATTAATAAACTAAACTAATTAACTAATAATAAACTAAGTAAACTAATAACTAATAATAAAACTAAACTAAAAACTATAACTAATAACTAATAATTAATAACAAATAAACTAAACTAAACTAATAAAACTAACTAACTAATAAACCAACTAACTAATAAACTAATAATTAACTAAAACTAATAAAATTATAAACTAAAACTAAATAAACTAAAACTATTAAACTAATAAACTAATAAACTAATAAACTAATAAAATAATAACTAACTAATAACTAATAAACTAATAAGTAATAAAAACTAACTAGCTAAAAACTAATTAACTAATTAATAACTAATAAACTAGTAAACTAATAACTAAACTAATAACTAAACTAATAACTAAACTAAAAAACTAATAACTAAACTAATAACTAATAAAAACTAGACCTAATAACTAATAAAACTAATAAACTTACTAATAACTAAACTAAAACTAACCTAACTAATAACTAATAATAAATTAAACTAACTAACTAAAAAATAAACTAAAATTAATAACTAATAAACCTAATGATAACTAAATCAACTAATAATTAATAACTGAGTAGCTAATAATAACTGAACTAATAAATAACTAACTAATAACTAATAACTAATAACTAAAACTAATAAAAACTAATAAACCTAATAACTAAAACTAATTAACTAAGAAATTAACTAATAAAAACTAATAACTAAAATTAAAACCTAATAAGACTAATAATAAAACTAATAACTAACTAACTAACAACTAATAATAATAACTGACTAAAACTAACTAATAAAACTAATAACTAACTAAAACTAATAAAACTAAAATAATAACTAATAATAAATAAATTTAAAAATAAACTAATAACTAATAACTAATAAAAATAACTAAACTAATAATTAAACTAAATAACTAAATAACTAATAACTAATAAACTAAATAAACTAATAACTAACTAACTAATAACTAATAAACTAACAACTAACTAATAATAACTAATAATAATAAAAAACTAATTAGTAACTAACTAATAAAAACTAACTAAACTAAATAACTAATAACTAAAAATAAATAACAAAACTAAATAATAACTAAACTAATAACTAATTAATTAACTAACTAATAATAAAATAACTAAAACTAATTAAAAACTAATAACTAACTAAAACTAATAAAATAAAAACTAAATAGGAAAACTAATTAAAACTAACTAACTAATAAATAAATAACTAATAATTAAACCTAATAAAACTAATAAACTAATAACTAAATAATAAACTAATAATAATAAAAATAACTAACAAATAATAATAACTAATAATAACTAACTAAAATAACTAATAAATAACTAATAAAAATAATCACTAAACTAATAATAATAATAAAATAATAAACTAATAACTAACAACAAACTAATAAAATAACTAATAAAACTAAACTAAAACTAACTAATAACTAATAATAATAATAAAACAAACTAAACTAACTAAAAATAATAATAACTAACTAATAACTAACTAATAATAACTAAACTAAACTAATAACTAATAACTAATAAAATTAACTAATAACTAATAACTAATAAAACCTAAATAACTAACTAAAACTAATAACTAAATAACTAACTAATAATAACTAAAAACTAAACTAATAACTAAAAAGCTAAAACCTAAATGATAATAAACTAAAAATAATAAACTAAATAACTAAATAATAACTAAGTAAATCTAATAACTAAAGCCTAATAAAATAATAACTAAAACTAATAAAACTAATAACTAAATTAAAATAACTAACTAATTAATAAACTAACTAATAACTAATAACTAACTAATAACTAACTAATAATAATAATAACTAACAATAAACTAACTAAAATAATAACTAATAAACTAATTAATAACTAACAATAATAAGCTAATAAAAACTAATAAACTAAACTAATTAACTAATAACTAACAAACTATACTAATAACTAATAACTAATAATAATAGAACTAATAAAAAAACTAAACTTAAAATTCTAACTAATAAATAATAACTAATAACTAATAAACTAAACTAAACAAATAAAACTAACTAATAAACTAATAACTAACTAAAACTAATAAAATAATAAACAAAAACTAAATAAAGTAAAAACTATGAAACTAATAAACTAATAAACTAATAAATTAATAAAATAATAACTAACTAATAACAAATAAACTAAACTAATAACTAATAATAGCTAATAAAATAAACTAAATTAATAACTTACTTATAATAACTAATAATAAACTAACTAAAATAATAACTAATAAACTAACTAATAACTAATAATAATAAAAAAATAAAAACTAAAAAATTAAACTAACTAACTAATAACTAACTAACTAAATTAGTAACTAATAACAAATAATAATAAAACTAATAATAAAAATAAACTAAAAATTATAACTAATAACTAATAACAAATAACAAATAAACTAAACTAAACTAATAAAACTAAGTAACTAATAAACTAATAACTAACTAATACTAATAAAATAATAAACTAAAACTAAATAAACTAAAAAAATTAAACTAATAAACTAATAAACTAATAAACTAATAAAATAATAACTAACTAATAACTAATAAACTAATAAGCAATAAAAACTAACTAAAAACTAAATAGCTAATTAATAACTAATAAACTAATAAACCAATAACTAAACTAATAACTAAACTAAAAAACTAATAACTAATAAAATCTAAACCTAATAACTAATAAAACTATTAAACTAACTAATAACTAAAAAATAAACTAAAATTAATAACTAATAAACTTAATAATAATTAAATAAACTAATAATTAATAACTAAATAGCTAATAATAATTAAACTAATAACTAATAAAACTAAACTAATAAATAACTAACTATTAACTAATAACTAATAACTAAAACTAATAAAAACTAAAACCCTATTAACTAAAACTAACTAACTAATACACTAACTATTAAAAACTAATAACTAATAACTAAAATTAAAACTTAATAAGACCAATAATAAAACTAATAACTAACTAACTAACTAATAACTAATATTAATAACTGACTAAAACTAACCAATAAAACTAATAACTAATAATAAATAAATTTAAAAATAAACTAATAAATAATAACTATTAAAAATAACTAAATTAATAATTAAACTAAATAAATAAATTACTAACAACAAATAACTAATAAACTAAATAAACTAATAACTAATAACTAATAAACTAATAACTAAACTAAAAATTATAACTTATAACTAATAATTAATAACTAATTACTAATAACTAATAAACTAAACTAAACTAATAAAACTAACTAATAAACTAATAACTAACTAAAACTAATAAAATAAGAAACTAAAACTAAATAAAGTAAAAACTATAAAACTAATAAACTAATAAAATAATAACTAACTAATAAAAAAAATAAATAAACTAAACTAAAAACTACCTAATAATAACTAATAATAAACTAACTAAAATAATAACTAATAAACTAATAAATAACTAATAATAATAAATAAATAAAAACTAATAAACTAAACTAAATAATTAAATTAATAACTAATAACAAATAATAATAAAATTAATAATAAAACTAAACTAAAAACTATAACTAATAACTAATAACTAACAATAAATAAACTATACTAAATTAATAAAACTAACTAACTAATAAACTAACTAACAAATAAACTAATAACTAACTAAAACTAAAAAAATAATAAACTAAAACTAAATAAACTAAAAATTATTAAACCAATAAACTAATGAAATAATAACTAACTAGTAACTAATAAACTAATAAGCAATAAAAACTAACTAAAAACTAAATAATAAATTAATATCTAATAAAGTAATAATCTAATAATTAAACTAATAACTAAACTAAAAAACTAATAACTAAACTAATAACTAATAAAAACTAAACCTAATACTAATAAAACTAATAAACTAACTAATAACTAAACTAAAACTAACCTATTAATAATTAATAATAAACTAAACTAACTAACTAAAAAATAAACTAAAACTAATAACTAATAAACCTAATAATAACTAAATAAACTAATAATTAACAGCTAATAATAACTAAACTAACAACTAATAAAACTAAACTAATAAATAACTAACTAATAACTAATAACTAATAACTAAAACTAATAAAAACTAAAAAACCTACTAACTAAAACTAACTAATAAATAAACTAATTATTAAAAACAAAGAACTAATAATAACTAATAACTAAAATTAAAACTTAATAAGACTAATAATAAAACTAATAACTAACTAACTAACTAATAGCTAATATTAATAACTGACTAAAACTAACTAATAAAACTAAACTAATAACTAATAATAAATAAATTTAGAAATAAACTAATAACTAAAAACTAATAAAAATAACTAAATTAATAATTAAACTAAATAACTAAATAACTAATAACTAATAAATAATAAACTAAATAAACTAATAGCTAACTAACTAAAAACTAATAAACTAATAACTAACTAATAATAACTAATAATAGTAAAAAAATTAACTAGTAACTAACTAATAAAAACTAACTAAACTAAAATAATAACTAAAACAAACTAAAAGTTAATAACTAACTAAAACTAATAAAATTAAATAATAAAACTAACTAAAACTAACTAACTAATAAATAAATAACTAATAATTAAGCATAATAAAACTAATAAAAAAAAGCTAACTAATAAACTAATAATAATAAAAAAAATTAACAAATAATAATAACTAATAAATAACTAATAATAATAACTAATAAAATAATAAACTAATAACTGACAACAAACTAATAAAATAACTAATAAAACTAAACTAAAACCAACTAACTAATAAAACTAACTAATAACTAATAATAATAAAACTAACTAAACTAACTAAAAATAATAATAACTAACTAAACTAACTAATAATTAATAATAACAAAACTAAACTAATAACTAATAACTAATAAAACTAACTAATAACTAATAACTACAAAACCTAAATAACTAACTAAAACTAAACCTAAAACTAATAAAACTAATAACTAAATAACTAACTAATAATAACTAAAAACTAAACTAATAACTAAATTGACTAATAACTAATAAACTAAAACCTAAATAACTAATAAACTGAAACTAATAAACAAAATAATGAAATAATAATTAACTAAACCTAATAACTAAAACATAATAAAATAATAACTAAAACTAATAAAACTAATAACTAACTAATAATAACTAATAATAAACTAACTAAAATAATAACTAATAAACTAATTAATAACTAACAATAATAAAATAATAAAAACTAACAAACTAAAATATCTAACTATTAACTAATTAACTAAACTAATAACTAATAACAAATAATAATAGAACTAATAATAAAACTAAACTAAAAACTATAACTAATAACTAATAACTAATAAACTAAACTGAACTAATAAAACTAACTAATAAACTAATAACTAATTAAAACTAAATAATATAAAAACTATAAAACTAATAAACTAATAAACTAATAATATAATAACTAACTAATAACTAATAAACTGAACTAATACCTAATAATAACTAATAAAATAAACTAAACTAATAACTAACTAATAATAACTAATAATAAACTAACTGAAATAATAACTAATAAACTAATTAATAACTAATAATAATAAACTAATAAAAACTAATAAACTAAACTAATTAACTAATAACTAACTAACAATAAATAATAATAAAACTAATAATAAAACTAAACTATAAACTATAATTAACTAATAATAATAAATAAACTAAACTAAACTAATAAAACTAACTAACTAATAAACTAACTAATTAATAAACTAATAACTAACTAATACTAATACTAAATACTAAAAATTATTAAACTAATAAACTAATAAATTAATAAAATAATACAATAATAACTAACTAATAACTAATAAACTAATAAGCAATAAAAACTAGCTAACTAAAAACTAAATAACTAATTAATAATGAATAAACTAATAAACTAATAACTAAACTAATAGCTAAACTAAAAAACTAATAACTAAACTAATAACTAATAAAAACTAAACCTAATAACTAATAAAACTAATAAACTAACTAAAAACTAAACTAAAACTATCCTAACTAATAACTAATAAATAAATTAAACTAACTAACTAAAAAAATAAACTAAACTAATAACTAATAAACATAATAATAACTAAATAAGGTAATAATAAATAACTAAATAGCAAATAATAACTAAACTAATAACTAATAAAACTAAACTAATAAATAACTAACTAATAACTAATAACTAAAATAAATAAAAACTTAAAAACCTAATATATAAAACTAACTAATTAAGAAACTAACTAATAAAAACTAATAACTAAAACTAAAACCTAATAAAACTAATAATAAAACTAATAACTAACTAACTAACTAACTAATAACTAATATTAATAACTGACTAAAACTAACTAAAACTAATAAAACTAAAATAATAAATAATAATAAATAACTATATTAAATAATAACTAAACTTATAACCTAAAATAATAACTAAAAGTAACTAATAACTAATAACTAACTAACTAACTAATAATAAAATAACTAAAAATAACTAACTAAACTAGTAAAACTAACCAAAAACTAATAACCAACTTAAATTAATAAAATAAAAACTAAATAATAAAACTACCTAAAATTAACTAACTAACAAATAAATAACTAATAATAATAATAAAACTAAACTAACTATAAATAATAATAACTAACTAATAACTAACTAACTAATAATAAACTAATAAAAACTAATAAACTAAACTAATTAACTAATAACTAACTAACTAAACTAATAACTAATAACTAATAATAGTATAATTAAAAATAAAACTAAACTAAAAACTATAACTAATAACTATTAACTAATAACTAATAAACTAAACTAAACTAATAAAACTAACTAATAAACTAATAACTAACTAAAACTAATTAAATAATAAACTAAAACTAAATAAAGTAAAAACTATTAAACTATAAAACTAATAAACTAATAAACTAATAAAATAATAACTAACTAATAACTAAACTAAACTAATAACTAATAATAACTAATAAAATAAACTAATCTAATAACTAACTAATAATAACTAATAAACTTATTAATAAATAATAATAAATAAATAAAAACTAATAAACTAAACTAACTAACTGATAACTAAAACTAATAATAAAACTAAACTAAAAAATATAATTAATAACTAATAACTAATAACTAATAAACTAAACTAAACTAATAAAACTAACTAACTTATTAAATAACTAACTAATAAATTAATGACTAACTAAAATTAACAAATTAATAAACTAAAACTAAATAATCTAAAAACTATCAAACTAATAAACTAATAAACTAATAAAATAATAACTAACTAATAACTAATAAACTAATAAGTAATAAAAACTAACTAACTAAAAACTAAATAACTAATAAACTAAAAAACTAATAACTAAACTAATAAATAAACTAAAAAACTAATAACTAAACTAATAACTAATGAAAGTAATAACCTAACTAATAAATAAACTAAAACTAACCTAACTAATAACTAATAATAAACTAAACTAACTAACCAATAAATAAACTAAAATTAATAATCAATAAACCTAATAATAACTAAATAAACTAAAAATTAATAACTAAATAGCTAATAATAATTAAACTAATAACTAATAAAACTAAAATAATAAATAAATAACTAAAAACTAATAACTAATAGCTAAAACTAATAAAAACTAAAAAATTTAATAATTAAAATTAACTAACTAATAAACTAACTAATAAAAACTAATAACTAATAACTAATAACTAAAACTAAAACTAAACTAATAAAATTAATAATAACTAATAAAATGAACTAATAAACTAAACTAACTAATAACTAAAACTAAAACCTAATAAGACTAATAATAAAACTAATAACTAACTAACTAGTAACTAATTTTAATAACTGACTAAACCTAACTAATAAAACTAATAACTAACTAAGACTAATAAAACTAAACTAATAACTAATAATAACAAAATTTAAAACTAAACTAATAACTAATAACTAAACTAATAATTAAACTAAATAATTAAATAACTAATAACTAATAACTAATAAACTAAATAAGCTAATAACTAACTAACTAATAACTAATAAACTAATAACTAATAATAAACTAATAATAATAAAAAAACTAACTAGTAACTAAGTAATAAAAATTAACTAAACTAAATAACTAATAACTAATAATAAATAACTAAACTAAATAATAACTAAACTTATAACCTAAAATAATAACTAAAACTAACTAATAACTAATAACTAACTAATAAAAAAATAACTAAAACTAACCAACTAAATAAATAAAACTAACAAAAAACTACTAACTAACTGAAATTAATAAAATGAAAACTAAATAATAAAACTAACTAAAACTAACTAACTAATAAATAAATAACTAATAATTAAACCTAATAAACTAATAAACTAATAACTATCTTATAAACTAATAACAAGAAAAATGGCTAACAAATAATAATAACTAATAATAACTAACTAAAAATAACTAATAAATAACTAATAAAAATAATCATGGGCTTATAATAATAATAAATAAAATAATAAACTAATAATAAACAACAAACTAATAAAATAACTAATAAAACTAAACTTAAACTAACTAATAAACTAACTAACTAATAACTAATAATAACAAAAAAACTAACTAAAATAACTAAAAATAATAATAACTAATTAATAACTAAGTAACTAATAATAAACTAATAAACAAAATTAACTAACTAATAACTAACTAACTAAACTAATAACTAATAACTAATAGCTAATAATAATAGAACTAATAATAAAACTAAACTAAAAACCATAACTATTAACTAATAACTAATAACTAATAAACTAAACTAATAAAACTAACTAAAACTAATAACTAACTAAAACTAATAAAATAATAAATTAAAAATAAATAAAGTAAAAACTATTAAACTAATAAACTAAAAAACTAATAAACTAATAAAATAATAACTAACTAATAACTAATAAACTAAACTAATAACTAATAAGAACTAATAAAATAAACTAAACTAATAACTAACTAATAATAACTAATAATAAACTAACTAAAATAATAACTAATAAACTAATTAATAATTAATAATAATAAATAAATAAAAACTAATAAATTAAACTAACTAAAACTAAACTAACTAATTAATAACTCAAACTAATAATAATAAAACTAATAATAAAACTAAACTAAAAACTATAATTAATAATTGATAACTAATAACTAATAAACTAAACTAAACTAATAAAACTAACTAACTAATAAACTAACTAACTAATAACTAACTAAGACTAATAAAATATTAAATTAAAATTAAATTAACTAAATACTATCAAACTAATAAATGAATAAACTAATAAACTAATAAAATAATAACTACCTAATAACTAATAAACTAATAAGCTAAATAAAACTAACTAACTAAAAGCTAAAAAACTAATAAACTAATAAACTAATAACTAAACTAATAAATAAACTAAAAAACTAATAACTAAACTAATAACTAATAAAAACTAAACCTAATAACTAATAAAACTAATAAACTAACTAATAATAAAACTAAAACTAGCCTAACTAATAATTAATAATAAACTAAAATAACTAACTAATAAATTAACTAAAATTAATAACTAATAAACCTAATAATAACTAAATAAACTAATAATTAATAACTAAATAGCTAATAATAACTAAACTAATAACTAATAAAACTAAACTAATAAATAACTAACTAACTAATAACTAATAATTAAAACTAATAAAAACTAAAAAACCCAATAATTAAAACTAACAAACTAATAAACTAACTAATAAAAAATAACAACTAATAACTAATAACTATAACTATAAATAAACTAATAAAACAAATAACTAATAATAAAAAATAAAATGAACTAATAAACTAAACTAAATAATAACTAAAACTAAAACCTAATAAGTTTAATAATAAAATTAATAACTAACTAACTAACTAATAACTAATATAAATAACTGACTAAAACTAACTAATAAAACAAATAACTAACTAAAACTATTAAAACTAAACTAATAACTAATAATAACTAAGTTTAAAACTAAACTAATAACTAGTAACTAATAATAATAACTAAATTAATAATTAAACTAAATAACTAAATAACTAAGAACTAATAACTAAGAAACTTAATAAACCAATAATTAACTAATAATAGCTAATAATAATAAAAAACTAACTAGTAACTAACTAATAAAAAGTAACTAAACTAAAAAACTAATAACTAATAATAAATAACTAAACTAAATAGTAACTAATAATAAATAACTAAACTAAATAATAACTAAACTTATAACCTAAAATAATAATTAAAACTAACTAATAACTAATAACTAACTAACTAATTAACTAATAATAAAATAACTAAAACTAACTAATTAAACTAATAAAACTAACTAAAAACTAATAACTAACTAAAATTAATAAAATAAAAACTAAATAATAAAACTAACTAAAACTAACTAGTAAATAAATACCAAATAATAA